>JAAAKQ030161636.1:0-12704 GCA_010016005.3 Zanna intricata | reverse complement strand
ACCTGAGATTGTACAAGACTACACTTCATTCACATTCATACACATCATCCTCATTCATCCTCCGAAGTAATATCTTAAGGTAGTTCCGGAGGCTAAACAGAAAAACAAAAGAAAAAGGCTGGTGCTAGCAGTGAGACGATACAGTCGTGTTTTTATTTATTTGTACGTTTTTAAAATTGAAACAAAATTAGCGATCCCGCCAAGTGTGAGGTTCATAGTGTAATAGCTTTTTGAATGCGAAAGTAGTGCGACCTATTGAAATTTACAGACATGAACCTTCAGTTCGAAAATGGTGGATTATGTTTAATAGCGGACGGACGAATTCACGATGAGAGCGCTCGGACCGCCCTTCAGTGTGACTGACCAACTCAAATTAAGGATTGAGGAAAAATTCAACAGGATAAACGTTTCACGATAGACGGACTAAATTCGTTCTTTCCTGAAATTTCACTTACTTTTCTTTATGAAACTGTTAGTGGTAGTTTGGGTTACAAGAAAGTGTATGCAAGGTTGGTCCCTCTAATTTTAACCGAAGAACACAAAAAGAAACGAATGAGAGTTGCACAACTTTACTCAGTGGGTACGAAAAAGATAGCGATGAGTTTTTGAACCACATTGTTATTGGTGACGAGACCTGGATTTTGCATATCACTCCAGAAACAAAACGCCAGTCATTGGAATGGCCTCATTCCTGTTCTCCATCAAAACCAAAAAAAGCAAAACAAATTTTGAGCCCCAGAAAAGTTATGGCTATAGTATTCTGGGATCCAAAGGGTGTTCTAATCATCGATTACATGCCTAGAAGGGAGACCATAACTGCAGCGGCCTACTGTCAAACGCTTCACCGACTCCGCCGCTTCAAAACCGACAGCGCGGATTGTTGTCTAGCGGCGTTGTGCTTCTGCACGATAACGCACGACCACATTCTGCTGCATTGACGAAGAACTTGCTGCAAAAGTTTCGATGGGAATGATCATCCGTCTTACAGCGCGGACTTGGCCCCGAGTGATTTCCATCTGTTTCCCAAACTGAAGAACTTTATGGGCGGGAATCGCTATTTCAGTCATGACGAACTGAAATAAGTGTTAGCTAGTGGTTAAACTACTTGGCAGCAAATGAGTATGCAGAAGGCATAGCAAAATTGGTGAAACGGTACAAGTGTTTAAATTCAAACGGCGATTACGTAGAAAAATAGTTTAAGTATCAGGTATTTTGTAAAAAAAGTTTTGTTTGGCTATAATAAAAAAATAAAATAAAAAAAAGCGTTCTTTACTTTCCGAATGACCCTCGTATTTTCCCTACAATCTTCAAATTACATATATTGAAGGACAGAGACTGAATAGAATTATTTAAAAGATCACAGGAATTATTTGTTCCATATTGCAATTTCATCATTCCAATATTGAACATTTTATTTGCTAACAGTATCACTGAGATCAAAATGTTCCATATCTGACATGATTAATTTATTTAAACCACATGGTTCGTATTCAAGATTTCATTAAAGTGAATACAGAATTCTATTTTTGTATCAGTATCAAAAGATTTATGAGCAAATTGAGTTTTATATGAGTGAAAAACAGCTGTTCATGTTTATCATTGTGTACTGAATACTGCTGTGTTGTGTACTGAACACAAACTGCATGACTAGGCAGTTCCTTAATCTACGAATTTCGCCCAGCATTTTCATGGTTAGTGCCTCTCTTTTTTTCTGTTTTGCCTCTGGAACCACCATAAGGTATTACTTCAGAGGATATGTATGATGTGAATGAAGTTCAGTCTTGTACAGACTCCAATTATTCCAATAAAAAAATGTCAGTTCTTTTTAGAATATAAGGAAATTAGAGAAATAAAAATGAATGTGTAGGAGAGTTTTTTTTTTAAGAATACAAGGAAATTGAGATATAAAATAATGGATTTTTGCAAGTATTTAAAATTTATGTAATGGGTGCCTCAATGGAATGTGATGATAATAATAAGCAGATGCTAAACCAGCCCGGTGGGCTGGTCTAGTTGTTAACTTGTCATTGCAAATCAGTTGATTTCGAAGTCAAGAGTTCTAAGGTTCAAATCCTAGTAAAGGTAATTATTTTTATTAAGATTTGAATATTAGATTGTGGATACTGCTGTTCTTTGGAGGTTGGATTTCAATTAACCACACTTCTCAGGAGTGATTGACCTGAGAGTGTACAAGATTACACTTGATTCACATTCATACATATCATCCTCATTCATCTTTGAAGTAACACTTTACGGTGGTTCTGGAGGCTAAAAAGAAAAGGAAAAAAAGGTGTTAATCATGACTCACCAGGCTGGTCTAGTGATAAACTCATCATCGCAAATCAGCTGATTTCAAAGTTGAATGTTCTAAGGTCCTAGAAAAGGTAAAATCCTAGTAAAGGTAGTTACTTTTATTTGGAATTGAATACGTGGATATCAGTGTTTTTTAGTGGTTGAGTTTCAATTAACCACATTTCTCAGGAATGTCGACCTGAGACTGTACAAGACTGGACTTCATTCACATTCACATATCATCCTCTGAAGTAATAATTTACGATGGTTCCAGAGGCTAAACAGAAAAAAAGAGAGGCGCTAACCACAAAGAGTGCTGGGGGAAATGTGAAGAACAAGGAACTGCCTAGTCATGCAGTTTGTGTTCAATACCACATGATAAGAATGAACAGCTGATTTTCACTCATATAAAATTCAATTTGCTCATAAACTTTTTGATACTGATACAAAAACAGAATTCTATATTCAGTTTAATGAAATCTTGATTACGAACCCTGTGGTTTAAATAAATTAATCATATCAGATATGGCACATTTTAATCTTAGTGATACTGTTAGCAAACAAATGTTCAACATTGGAATGATGAAATTCCAAGGCAAGTGCATAAACAATCATTACAGAGTGCCAAAGTATGAGGATGAGTATGATGATTTATAACTACATTTGGAATTATTAGTATTACTTTTTCAAAGAAGGTCACACAGTAACTGTTATTTCTGAGCAATACTGAGAAATGATTACAGCAACAGAGATACCTAATAAGAATTTTGATAAAATTTGGTTCCAACAGGTTGCCTCAGTACATACTGGTCTAGAACTAATTAACATTTTGATAAACATGTTTCCTGGACAGCTAATTTCCCACAGGAAATAAAATAGAATTAAGTGACTGTATTCTATTCTGGGAGGTCACTTACAAGATGTAGTTTTTAAAAGGTAAACAAAATTTAATCTTTTTGCATTTAACTATTACATCTTACATAAACCTATTTTATTTTATTTCAAATAATCTCTTCATAAAGTCACTATGAATGTCATACTCTTCTACCACACTCTGCATCAATTTATTTCCAAATGAAATATTCTGGTAACAAATAAATTTTTTGTTTAATTAATTATATATTATTTGAAATATTAATCAAATGTTAATTAATAAGAATCCATGTTTTAATTTCAGTTCAATGGATCTCTTGATGCAGAATATGCCTACAAAAGTGGAAAAATTTCCATTCAGGGTAATTTAGATATAGCAATGCGTTTATTTTCAGGAATTAAGATGTTAAAAAACTTTAAAGTTTGAAGAAGAAAAAATTAGATATTGAAGAAATTGCAATATATCTTTGTTTGGTTTAATGTCTTACAATTATAAATAATAACATTTATTTGATTTAGTAAAATAATATTTAATCTTTTTCACCTCTATTATTTAATCACTTCACTTAATCATGTCCCAAGTAGGTAACAGCTGCTGCTATTAAATGCTATTGATTAGCCTGTATATAACTCTTTTGCTGGCATTAAAAAAGAAATGGAAAAGAATATTAAATCTGCTGATAAAATGAAATAATTCTTATCTCAAGTTATTTTCTTCTTCAATGATCTTAAGGTTAATTTTAACAAATCATATTTTTTCACTGAAGCATATTGTATAAGCTAAAGGTCTTCTCCTCCACTTCACCTATTCACAACAGTAAGAGTTGAACATTAATCACAAAATATAAATACTCCTTAAACAAAGTACAACAAAAATGTACATAAAATCTTATATTTGGAAATTGTACTTTATATAAGAGTTATTTATTTTCAGTTATCTGATATTTTTTGATGTTTAGTGTGTAATAATATTAGCATACTTAAATTTTCTATTTATTAGGTTTGATCACTGTCAGTTCACCAGTATACTGATTAACAATGAAAGTGATCAATAAATCAACCATCTTTTGTGAATGAATATTCTTAAAATTGCTAATAAATATAGCATTTACATGATTCTGTAACAAATTGTTGTTAAAAATTGTTGCCTAAACAATTTACATTGTAAAAAAAAAATTATAAAATAAAATTTTAGAAATAACATAAATATCAATTTTCTACGCAGGTCGTCAACCTTTTCCAGAAGTGATTGGTTGATTTTCTTTTATTAATATTAAGAGAAAGATCATGATCATCACCCCAACAGATAAAAAAATTTACATTAACATTAAATCTCCTCGATATTTGATATTAACTAATCTAAGTGAACATAACAGAAAAAATGTAAATATATCCCTCTCACCATACATAACAGTTATTCTTTTAATTTTGTCGGCATTACTCAATAAGCATGATATAACCTGAAAGAGTAAAAATATTTTACTGATAATATTTTGTTATACATAAAAATTGAAACATCTGAGAAAATGTTTTGCAAGTGACATGGGGTAATTAATTTCTTAGCCTTCAAAATTATATCATAAAATGTGGGTTTTAGTACCTCAGATCAAGGTGTTAGGAATATTTTTAGTAACTATGTTGCTAGAATTGATTATTATATATAATATAAACTGCTTACCAGTATATTATTCATTTCCTTAAGCTCTTTTATATATTTCGCTTGTAAATTATAATCCTTCCTAAAGATGGTAGAATAGCCAAAAGCACTTCAGGGAAACAAATAATATATCAGTAAGCAGTTTATATTACATATAACGAATGTATTTTACCAATGGTGACATGTCTTTTTTTTGTTTGTTTAACCTCCGGAACTACCATTCGGTATATCTTCAGTGGATGAGATGAATGAATTGTTGTGTGAGTGAAAATGCCATGCCTGACCGGGATTCGAACCTGGGTCTTCCAGATGAAAAGCTGAGATGCCGGAGGCCGGCAATGGTGCTATGTTAGAAAAACTTAATTTAATATAGATTATGTTGATACTCTAACTGAAAAGTTAGTATAATAGCCATTTTAACTACCGCATCAGTCTCTGATGCTGAGGAGCATTTCTTTTGTGCTATATTTTCTGTTTAAGAAAAAACAGAAAATTTTGTGGGGTGCTGAAGTTAAGACAATTATTCTAATTCAATGTATATTTTGACGTACATACAAAAGAAACCACCAAAAGAAAGCAATATGCAATTAGTTCAATTAACATGATTTTTTCTCAAATAGAAATTATTTGAAAGGTCATCAGTATCAGATGAACATGTTATACGTATTAGTCAATCTGTAATCATACGACCTAACAAATCCGTCACTTGTCGGAGATATTTATAAATTCCAAAAAACAACGATTCATTAAATTCCATGTGAATGGTTGCACTGATATGCATACAGAATTCAGCTACTGCTAGAAATAAAACCATCTGATAAAAAAAAAAACTTTGTTGTATAAGTACGTCAATAGGGCAGATTTCAGGTTTTACTTGACCTTAAAAAGATACCTAAAAATGTCCAGTTTTTCCTTCAGTTCTGGTTCCTGTGAATCAATTTGCTTGAAAATCAATAAGATTCTATTGCAACTAGATTTACATAATTCTACCAAGTTTCATAAAAATTGGTTAAAAATTGTGCCAAGTAGAACAAAAAAATTAAAACATACCCAAAAACCCTGTTTTTTGACTCTAACTCTTCACAGGAACCCTGGTTCCTTTGAACCAATTCACTTGAAAGTCAATAAGATTTGCATGTAGTAGAGAGGACAAAAACATCTTAAACATACATACATCTACATCTAATAAATTCACATATAAATAGGATTTGGAACATTAGCAGTTTCCAAATTCTTGGGAAATCCACTAGAAAAGATGAAAAAGAATGACAAAAAGACTATTTTTGGGGTCTAACACTGATTCCTGTAAACTGATTTGCTTGAAAATCAGAACGGCTCTATTCCTTAGGTTTACATCACCCCACCATGTTTTGTCAAAATCAGTTAAGATTTGGGGGGGGGATAGGGCCTCAAACTTAAAATCTTCTGTGGGATAACAATTGTATCCTGAAAATTTGAAAGCAATCAGTCAGTATGTTTTCATGTGATGAAGATCCCAATACTTTTCTCAACTCCCCCCCCCCCCAAAGGACTGGAATATCATTCTAAGGTTTAAAAGTATCACTGGAATAACAAGTAAGTATTTTGAAAATTTGAAACCTATCAGTCAGTGTTTTGTTACGTTACAGTCTGATACTGTCTCATACCCCCACTGGAGCTAGATCCTTCGATCATTAGGATTAAACCTTTCCTGGATAACATGAACATTTGAATGCAATCGGTTGGTCGGTTCTTGTGTAATGCTCTAATTATCTCTTACATACCCCCCTTTAAAAAAGGCTTTGCTTTCAAGGTATGATTTAAAACCTTCCCTGTGGTAACACCAGATGTATACTGAAAATCTGAAAGTAATCCATTGATTGTTTGTCTTGTGAAAAGCTGACACTCTTTCACACCCTCACAAGAGCATTATGATGTAAAACCTTTCCTAGGATAATATAAATACATTCAAAAATTTTAAAGCAATTGATCAGCTGGTTGGTTCTTGTGTGACTCCTCCCACCTTATAGTTGCAAAGGAAGTTAGGGTGCTGATCTATGGGTTGAAACCTTTCCTGTATCATAAAAATAACATGAGTGTATCTTAAAAATCTGAAAACCATTGGTTGTTTGGTACTTGTATGATTCTCTACTACCCCACTAATAACCACCCTAGACAGCTTGGATATGATCTATAGCTTAAAACCTTTGTGAAAACTAACTGACCCTGGGTTGGTTGGTTTTCATATAATGCTCTACATAATGCTTCTACCTGTCTAATGGGAGTAGAAACTCAATCTATGTCTTACCAGCTTCCATGGGATAACAAGAATGTAACCTGAAAATCTGAAAGCAATTGGTCTGTTGGTTCTTGCATGATACACTGATACTCCCTCACAAAGGGGCTAAGGCCTGATCTATGACTTAAAACTTTTCCTAGGATAACACGAATGTATACTGAAAATTTGAGGCAAACAATCAGTTAGTTTTATGTGATGATCTGATACCCCTCTCATAAACTCCCAAGTGGGGTAGGGTCTATATACAATTGTGTCCTAAGAATTTGAATGCAAATCGTTTAGTTGGTTTTGGAATGATATGCTGACACATCCGTCACACACCGCCCCCTAAAAGGGCTAGGACCTTGATCTATAACTTAAAAATATATTCTCTTCTGTGGAATAATATGAATGTATAATAAAAATTTGAAAGCAATCAGTCAGTTAGTTCTGGTGTGATGCTCTGATACCCATTAAATAAACATCCAAGGAGGTTTAAGAGTTCAATCTATGGCCTAAAATCTTCCCTAGGTCAGTTTCTCACATGATGCTCTGATACCCACTCCTACCCCTCCAACAGAAGTAAGCCTCAATCTATGGCTTAAAAATTTCCATGGATAAAACAAATTAATATTTTCTGAAAATTTCAAAGCAGTCAGTCAATTGGTTCTTGAAAGGGGTGCTGATACCTCTCTAATACCCTCCCATTCTAAGGAGGTTAGGACTTCAAACTATAACTTAAAACCTTTCCTGAATAACATGAATATATCCTGAAAATTTGAAAGCACTGGTTGGTTGGTTCTCATCTGATGCTCTGATATAACCCTCATATCCCAAGGGAGCTCATACTCCCTTGGAGTACTCCCCCTCCGATTGGACTTATGGTCATGATTTATAGTTTAAAACCTTCTCTATAATAATATAAATGTATCATAATAATTTTAAAGCATTTTTTGGTTAGTTCCAACGTGATATTCTGATACCATTGCCATAAGCCCTCAGTGGGATAAGGCCTCGATCTATGGCTTAAAATCTTCCCTGGGATAACACAAATATATCCCCAAAATTTTAAATTTGGAAGCAGTTGGTTGGTTGATTATCATATGATTTCTGATACCCTTGCATACCACACCAAGAAAGCTAGGTCCTCGATCTATTGTTTAAAACCTTTGATGTGATAACATGAATGTATCTTGAAACGTTTAAAGCAAGTGTGAAGCTCTGACACACCCTTATAACCCCTGAAGAGGACTGGGAACAGGATCTGTGACTTAAAACCTTCTTTGGGATAACACAAATGTATCTTTAAAATTTGAAACATTAATTGGTTGGTTCAGGTGTAATGCCCTATGCCTCTGTCATATGCCCCCAAAATGGCTTGGACCATGACTTATGGCTTAAAATCATCCCTGGAATAACATGAATGTGTCTCAGGGATGGTTTTGAATGTATCAAAATGTGAAACAGTCTGTCAGTTGGTTCTCACATATGTCCCTCAAGTAGGCTAGGCCCTAAATGTGTGTGGTTAAAACCTTCCTAGGATAATACCAATATATCCTGAAAATTTGAAAGGTCAGTTAGTTTCTACATGGTATACTGATACCCCTTTCATACCCCTCAAGGAGGGGTATGTCCTCAAGGAGGCTAGGGCCTAAATATATGGCTTGAAATAGTTTAACATCAGGATTATAATAGATGAAAAGAATTCAGCAGTGTTGCATTCTCAGCAAATGATTTAGGATATGACTTTTGATGAAGTCTCTACTTCCTCACTTCCTTGGGAACCCAGGTCAAAATTCTTGTCAAACGTATACATAAACATATGTATATATTAATAGATATTTTGTGTGTGTGTGTGTGCGTGTGTGCGTGCGTGCGTGTGTGTGTGTGAATAAGATACTATACATAATTACATAAATATACACATTGAACCCTGCACAGATGATTAAACATCTTTATGCAGCCAAGAAAAACCTAACATCAAATAAATGATACATTTTATATTAATTTACTCACTTTGTTCCCAGTTACCAACTTTCAATACCACAACTGAGTTCACAATCCTGAAGCAATTTATATAATAAGGTTTAATATTTATTATTATTTATTTAAGATTTAATTATTTATATAATTTATTATAAGATTTCCCTAACGTTTTTCATTTTGACAGTAAGTTTTTAAGTTTTCATAAACATAACCTAATAACTAGTTTTCAGGGTTACTTTGTGCCAGGACCAAGGTAGCCTCAGCTACTTACAGGTACGCTTTTTGCCACCAAATCTTTTAAAAATGTTTTTAATAATAAATAAAAATTTTTTTTTTTCAAATGTTACTGTAGTTGTTTTTGTTCCAGTTGCTGAGTACATCTTGACAAGAAATTACAAAGAAAGACAGGTTTGAGAAAGTATGCAAATTACAATGCTGAGACCTTACAACCTTGTTTGATAGACATAAGAAGTGGAGTAAGAACACAATAACATGCAAGTCAGTATTATAATATACATAAAAGCACAATAATAAATAAGATTAAAACAAAAGAAATAAATTACATGGCCATCCCACAGTGTTTTCTAAAGAAAAAGAATGTTTGTTTGTGGTTCATATCAAGTTTGCTGAATTTGGATTTCCAATTTCTGATTTTGATTTGAGATACTCCATCAAGTGCTTTCTTGACAAACAGGGGCACAGAGTAAATAACTTAAAAAATAATTTCCCAGGACCTGATTGGGCAGCATTGTTTGGGAAATGCCACCCAAACTTAACAGTGTGCACAGCAAGCAGCATAAAACAAGTAAAAGCTGCTATTGAATAAAAAATAGTCATTGATTATTTTGACAGTTTAATAACTGTCCTCAGTGATGTGCCAGATGAAAATATCTGGAACTATGATGAGACAAATCTATGAGATGATGCAGGGTCAAGGAAGGTTATTTGTAAAGAGGACTAAAGTATGTAGAATACATTATGGAGTTTACAAAATCTTGTACCTAACTAAAGTTTTGTGGAAATGGACCTGGAGACATGTTACCAGCTTATATGGTGTAAAAGTCTGAACACTTGTAGTCTACATAGACAGAGATCGGGGGTATGTAGGTATAATAGAACCAAAAGTGATTGATTTGATATGTGGACTTCAAAGATTGGTCTACCTTAACCCTGCTTCTTTGATTGAAAAAGGCTGCCTGGAGTCAAGGGTGTGCAATAGAAATAATTTAACCTCTCATTTCAACCTGAAGTTTTAAAAGCTTGTGAGGAATACAATAGATTTGTATGCCTACCTCCAAACTCTACTCACTTCATTCAGCCATTGGTTGTTGCCTACTATGGTCCTATAAAAAGAGAGTGGCATAAAATATTGATTTTCTGGAAAGCAAAAAGTCAATGACAAACTTGTCAAAGGACTAACTCCTAAAACAGCTGGTTGATTATTTGTATGCAGACAAGAAAAAAATATGATATCTGGGTTCAAAAAAACAGGTATCATACCCTTGACAGAACCAAAGTTCTGGAGCGATTGCCTCAAAAGAACTTGAGCAGCCCTTTAAAAAAACTGATAGAAGACAGTTTCTTGCAAAACCTTGCAGAAAAAAGTAGGATTTGACAAAAAAAAAGGGCCTAGTAAGAAATGAAATAAATTGGTGCCAGCTAGTGCCAGCTGGTGTCTCTTTAAAAATTGGAAGTGTCTCTTTAAAATCATTTGATAAATTGAATGCAGACAACATGGACTTGGAAGGAATACCAACACCTACGCTTAAGCTGAAAAGAACGCCCACATAGAAATCGAACACCAGAAACTGAATCTGAATACTCCAGTTCTTACAGTCTCCATGAGTGAAAACATGAAAAAATGGCCCAAAGTAGCTCCGCTTGTTGGTACTTAAAATTTGTTAAATCAATAGACTTCACATAAATATAAATTAAAGTAAAATAATTATTATTTTAATTGTTAGTGAGGGTTTTCCTTAATTACTGTATATTCTTTAGCGAATATTCTGATTTTAAAAAATATATTAAACCTAAATTAATTTTCACTAAAAAATAATTCCTCTGATTTTTACACCCCCAAAACTGCAAACCTATAAGTATTCAGTTTCCACAGCTGTTCACTTCTGTTGAAGCATCAATGCTATCGTCTTCATCTTCGTAATCCAGATTCATATTTGCCATTTTGCTCATAATTCACATAATTGAATGAGACAATAAAATTTTTGTTACTGTCTTGTTACCTAGAATTTTTAATAAATAATTTTATATAATCAAGCGCCAGTTATGCGAATGAAATATAATAACATAGAATGGTACAGTAATAAAGATGCGCATTTACATAACTGTAAATGAAATCAAACCAAGTTAAAACATGATAAGAAATATATCTTGTAGCTAACTGCATACATGACAAAAAATGTACCATGTATGTCCTCATTTTTATCTATGTTTATTCTCATACAATACCACTCTTTTCCTTGAAATTCCAATAGAAGAAAGCATTATACTTTAAATTATATTTCAATCTAATATTGAAGCTGATTATTTTATTTTATGATGCTTCATTTTATGAAACTGATTTCAAATTAATTCTCAATAGCCTGGAGTAATTTTTTATAGATTATTAAATAAATTTCTTGTTTAGCGTTAAAAACAAACTGTTATTTCATATAATAAATGTATATATATCACATAATAAATAAATATATTTTGTGTATCACAAGGTCTCCTGGAACTGCCATAATCTATTCTACTAGTGAAAATAGTGGAAAAAGATCATATAAACTATCTCCTAAAATGATTCGTTTGCAAGTTACGGGCTATTGAAAGATTTTGCTCTGATTTCAGCTACCAAGATGAAATGAGATAGAACTGAAATTTTTATGATTTTAAGGGGCAGAATTAGTGATTTCTTATGATTTTTGACCAGAGAATTGAATATAATAGATCCCAGAACCATATCTGCAGCAGTTTTTGAGAAACTTGGAGTGAAAACCAATAAATTGGAGTAAAAACCCCTGTTTTTAAGTTTGACATACAATAACTTTGTTAAATGGGGTAATAAATGCATAAAAAATTTTAATAAAACTTTTAGAGAATTTAATTTTGAAAAAAAAATGGTAAGATAAGCTGAATAAAATTTAAAAAAGTTAGAAAAATTCATATTTATAAACAGTACATTATTTACCTTTGTCAGACAAGTACTTTATAAATACAAACAAAATCCAAATTCATTTTGGTGATGTAAAAAATTTATAAAAACAAAATTTACTATTAAAAATTCAGCATCATGATTATAGATGATCAGTCTTTAGAAAACAACCAAGTCAGTATTGAACATTTTTTAATTACTTCATAGCAAGGATACCACACTACCTGGCTTTGTATATATTCACACTAATTTACATTTTTTGTGAAATAATATTTTATAGTAACTACTCTCAAGAATAACAAAAATCTCTTGTACAGTTTAATAAGAAAAATGAGGAATAACCTTGTCTTCTTCGATGAATTAAAAATGCAGCTTCACATCAGCTTGCCAAACCTGAATATCAGGTCTACAAATACTAGATCATGGATACCGGTGTTCTTTGGTGGTTGGGTTTCAATTAACCACACTTCTCAGGAGTGGTCAACCTG
>JAAAKQ030161625.1:0-12704 GCA_010016005.3 Zanna intricata | reverse complement strand
CTTGAACCTTAGAACTCTCGACTTCGAAATCAGCTGATCTGCGATGTCACGTTAACCACTAGACCAACCCGGTGGGTAAATACAAAGTGCATTTAAAAGACAGTTATAAGACTATATATAACAATAAAAGATCCTAGTGGTGTAGAGCCAACAGACACCAACATCTACACCACTAGGCCAACAGATATGGCAGCCAGAAGCTGCTATATCAGTTGGCTTATTAGACAGGGTTAACTGTCTAACTATATCATATATATACTCTATAACTGTATCATATATATCATATCTATACTCTACAAATATCATTATAACTTTTAAAATTTCAATTATACTGTTTAAAGTTAATCAAGAAATATTTCTAAATTAATTTAATTATGCAAAGGGTTTACTTGTCTGAGGTAATCTCAGAAAATACTGAACTGATCTTAGAAAAAATTATAACCACACTTAACTTCCCACTTTCACCCCTTGATTCCCTTTCAAGATATATATATATATATATCTTGAATATATGTATGTATGTATGTATAAGTTAGAATATAGTGTTTAGGACATCTATGCACTATTACTGGAATGTAATGCAACAATTCTAGGAAATGATATTATGTTAAAGCCTTTGTTCTTAAAGTAATTTTTCTTTAGTCTTGTATTTACATTGTTAGAATGAACATCTAATTTAAGTCTTGCAATCACGTCATTAAAATAAACATGTAATGAAGTCTCTTTGTAGAACTCATTCAGTTAGCATGTACATATAATAACACTGTTCCTAAATTTTGTACTGAAAGGTATATACAAAATAGTAATATAAAAGAGTATATATATATATATATATATGTGTGTGTGTGTGTGTGTAATAATTATTTTAAATGTAAAAAAAAGTTTGTCTTTTTAAAAAATAAACTTTGATAAAAATAGACTAACATAAATATATATAAATTTAAAATGTTATTGTGAGAAAACTGTCTGATCACTGACTCTGGAATCTGATATTTTGGGCTGGGTAAGGGTAATATCACTATCTTTAGTAAGAGTAAAAACTACCATAAATTCTTTTTTGAAATCACAAAGATTAACAGGGGGAAATATTGTTTGAATTATTCTTTTTTAAAATGTCTCCACAAAAATACTTAATGATATTATTGAATAGACTCAGAATTTATTGCCCCAAGAGCCCTAGCCCAATAAACTAAACATTGGAATATTTGAACTTTTCTTTAAAAAAAAGTGTTCTTTCAAAGGTCAATTAAAAAACTTAACAGTCATCATTCAGTTCAACGTCCCTTGCCAACCTAGAAAAAAATTAAATGTAGTTCAGTCCATTATAAAACTGTAACAGATTTTATATTTAAAAACTAGTTCTTGGGAACATTTAAAAACCAATTAAAGTGTGCAAAAGAGATTCAGGGGTAAATTTGTGAAGCCTGTTAGATTCTCTAGCTCTCATCCATCAATTAACAAAAACAGAAACAGTATGATACTGAAAAAGCTTTAAAAAAAATATTCTTCAATAATCAATGAAAATCTAATGACAGGTTAATATAATTTTATGAAATGATAATACACAACAAATTACTACTAATTTCCTTTCTTAATTAAAAAAAGTAAGCAAATCAAACATGGAGAGATATTCTCGTCTGTATACTGTTTTGAATCAGTTAACTTCTGCTCATTTTTGTTCATTGTATAATAGTGATTAAAAAAAAAATTTCATGGTAATCTGCACTTGTTCAGTAGAAAAGAACTTTTCACAATTACTTGCCCAGTATTAATTTCACAAAAAATTTCAAGTTAAAAAATATTAAAGGAGTTAATACTTAAAATAATTTTTGTCAAGAACTCACACTTTTTTAAATTTGACTGAATAATCTCTTCAGAAGATAACAAAGGTAGTCGTCAAAATTGTAATTTATACCTGTTTGGTCTAATAATGGTTTTTTTTTTATTCGAATATAATTTCTTCTCTCATTATGGGTTGGTAATATATGAGCAATCCCAGATCCAACTGTGTATAACCTGTACATTTTATAAAACTATGCTTTTATAAGGAATAACACACAGCAATAGACAGCAAGCCATTTAATTAACTGGTCTAATAGAACATTTAATTAAAAAAAAAATATCACAAGTAATTTGAATTTATAGGAAAACCATTCAAAATAAGACTGACGTTAACTAACTCAATTACTTTAATTATATTGTATATTCCAAAAGCTGTCATATGGCAAGAAGTAAGATATCATTAAATATTGCACTGCAATAATAAAAATTGACTGATGTTTTGTTGTAACCCATTTTGTGAATAAATGTAAATGTCACTAATTAATAGCAAGCTATAATAGTATAATAATCATTAAAAAGTTTTTCACATGGTCTAATTACTTAGAAGACATAAAACTAATTAATTATTAAAAGAAAAACAAAATAATTTTACTTTTTGGATTTATTAAATCATTACCTTGGTTATTAAAGTATGTGCAACTCTATGAGGATATTCATGATCAGATATCAAGACTCCAGCCAAATTGTCTGCACGTACATATACATGACATGTGTATTCTGTAAATGAAATAAAAATTTATTTATTCAGTTCAGTAACATATAATGTAGTTATAACTAATTAAAGTAACTATAGCAAAATATAGATCACATATAACTGTTGCTAATTTTTTCAAATTTTTCAATAGCCTTTTTTTTTGTTCTTTTTTTTTAATAGAATTAACATTATTATTTTTAACAAGTTGTTTAAAAATTCTGAAAAGGTTATTTACAACAAAACATCATTTAAAAACATTGGGAAATGCTTCTATATAACAAATTAAAATATATATATGTATATATAAAATTGCTTAGTTTTACATCTGCCTCTTTTTTCTTAAAAAACTTATCAAGATAAGATATTGAATCTGTACTTGAAATTTGTATAACTTTTAAGCTGTACACATAAAATAAAATATACCTATAATTTTTTTAATTTTTAAAATGTTAGTCATTTAAATTTTGAATTAAAAAAAAAAATCGGTAATGAACAAAAAAAAATTAATTTCTAATGCTTAAGAAAAAGTTAATATCTACTGTTATTTCATCTACCATAATAAATAAGATATTTTCTTCAGTATTACAAATTCAAATATTTTTCTTTTAATTTTATTGCAAAATAACTAGCTTTAAGAAATTCGGTTTTCAAATGGTTACAATTTCTAAAACACTCTTATATGTTTTTTTTTTCTTCAGCCACTCTGCAAACTACAGAATAAAAGAAACATTCTTACCTTTACCTTTTTATACAATCAAAACATTTTCAACATCATTAATAAATCATTTATTACAATCTCATAGAATGTATAAAAATTATACTCTTATGAGAAAGAATTTTTATAAGAATTTACATTCTTATAACAATTATTTAAGTTTGTATAAATTATAAGATTAAATAAATCAAATAATTATTATATTAATGTATTAGCAAATAACATTTTTTAATTCTTGACTGAATAAATATTTGTTTTAAAAATATTTTATACTTTAAGTAATATATTTTTTTAAATGTGTAAATGTAAATAAAAGAGAAAAAATGCGTTACTGAAGACGAGCTTAGGCCAGAAAATGTTTTGATGACGATAAATTACATAGGTAAGAAAGTTTCTTTTATTCTGTACTTTGGGGAGTGGCTGAAGAAAAGAACATACAGAGAACTAAATTTTGTATGTAAAGAAATACAGACTGTAAGAAATTTAATTTAAAAAAATTAATTTAAACAGTCTATATTGTACAAAACTCATGTATATTGTCAAAAACATGGATTCAGAATTGATACTTTATTCAGATGAGAAATTGTTAATTTTTTTTAAGGATAAAATATACAAATGGAAAACTAAATACTTTTAGTTATAAAGAATAATTAATTAATTTATTAGCACAAAAACAGGCTGATGTCAATAATACTCATTATGATAATAAATTTTTTTAGTGATTAAAAACTGCTATGCTGACAGAATATGAACTAAGAACCTCCGACTGAAAGTAGAGATGGTGCCACTCAACGGTGTCATGGGATATATTTTGTTCAGTTTGATACACAATCGTTTCTTAAAGTTTGATCTTTTGTTAATACTCTGAATTGTATAACAGTTTTATAAAAATGGAACATCGATCAATTGTTTCACTCTGTTTAAATATTTAACTACTAATATTTACTGTGTAAGTAAATAATACACCTATGTTCCTTAGAAACACCACATTGCATGATGATGCAGTACTTCCTGAAAACTAAGATATGGTTTAAAAATTCAACTTAAAAAAAAAAAATTTAAATCATTTTGATTTTCAGGAAACCACTTTGTTTTTCAGTCAGATAAAGAATAGGGATAAATAAAATAAAAATACAGTACGCTGCAAATTAATCTGAACACAGATGTTATTTATTAAAAAATAACTTTATTTAGAAAAAAAACCTCTACAATTAAGTGTTTATTTAGTAATTAATATGTATTTCCTTTATTCTTAATCACTTCACATACATGATTTGGCATTTATTCAACAAATGTACAAACCATTTTTTGATTTCTTTATCATGAATCCATATCAATTTTTAATGAGGTCTATGAGGTATATGAGTTTTAATGAGGTCAGAGTTTGTGGTACAATTCATTTTGGAGAGTTGTTTTTTGACTGTTGCCCAAAATATTTTTAACTGGGTTTAAGTCTGGAGAGTTGCCTGGCTGCAGGAGCACTTCTAATTTTTTGTTCTTTGAGGTTTATTCCACTTCTTTGGTAGTATGACAAAGCTTCAAACCTTGACGGAACATTCCTTTGCCTTGTAGGAATTTGTTTTTAAAATGTGTCACAAACCTTTCCTTCAGAATCTTCAAATATCCATTATTTTTCAATGTACCATTTACTGAAAGTAATGAACAAGGGCCTTCAAATATGAAAGAACCACTAAACATTTTTTTATGGTTATGTGTAACTGATTCTTTGATATGAATTGAAAATGTATTTTGATGGTTTCTAAGATATGGAACCCTTGGCCTCTGAACATAAAAATGTGACTAATCAGAAAATATAACTTTTTTTCAGTATTATTTAGTTCAGTTAGGATATGCTTTGGCCCACAAGAGCCTCTTTTTGCAAATCACTGATGTCAAAAGCTGCTTTTTAGCTGGCTGATGAGCTTTCTGACCAGCTGCAAGAAATTATCGTCTAACAGTTGTCATGTGTAAATCTGTTCTGGTTGCTAATTCTCGATTAAGTCCAAAGCAGATAATTTATCAAGTTTAAATTTTGTCACTAATAACTGATCTTGTGTTGGATTAGTTTTTCTTTTATGGCCACATTTATCTTTTCTTTGAGGTGAAAAGGAAACAGTTTCTTTAATTGTTCTAAAATAGCATTCATTATCCCTAATCCAACACCATATTCAGGAGCTATTTGTCATTGTCATACTAATATGCTCAGAAAGAGAAACAATTTTCAAATGCTGTCTAGCAGTTATGTCCATAATTATATATTCAAGACACTCAGAAAAAAAATTACAAAAATAGGATTTTGTCATAAAAAATAAACTTCCACAAAACACAATCTATAAATTAAAACTTCTAAAACGTAACCAAAGAACATTAATCTCACAGACATCTTAAAGAACGTGTGTGATCAAGCAGTGCAGCCATAACATAGAAATAAATTCCTTATGCTCACATTACTTTGTATGCTACTGTACAGTAACAATAATCTGAAAATTAAATAGCTCAGATACATTTATCGATAATAGACTACACAAAATTGGGATTTAGCATATTAAGAGGAGTTACTTGATCTATTTATAAGTTATATGAAACATTACTAATTGTTTTTGGCATTTAACAGATTAGTAAACTGAAAATGGCAAAAATTCTTTATAACAAATATTGTTCTATTAGGAACAATATTGTTCCTAAAATATTTTGGATTAGCCCCTAATTTAAATTTCCAATGCAATGTTGCGTAAGACACAGTCCACATGGATATGATGTACTGTTAGTTGGCAGTTGCAGAACACATAAGGGTGCTCCTCAGTCTGATTTCGATTCCATTCACTCTGCTAGTCATCATGAACCATCTTGTTCAGAAAAAAAACAAGACTGTCCAAAATAATATGATTGGTGAAAGGTGATTGTGCAAACAAGCTGCTTTTGTTGAATGATCAGCACACTCATTTCCTTAAATTCCAATATGGCTGGGGAACCAGCAGAGGTTCACACTTTGTGTTACGATGAGTCATTTCAAAAATAAATAACAGATTATATCTCACACAACAGGGTATCTGGAGGACATGTCACTAATCACCTGCAAGGTACTATTCAGAGTACCCTGCAAGGCAGACAAATATATGTCAAAATGTTGGGTTAAGTATATTTAAGGCCTTATTAATAGCATAGAGTTTCAAAACGAAAACACTGGCGATGCTAGGAAGGCCAAACTTATAAGTTCTATTGCTAGCCACAAAAACACATCCAACAGAATTATTGTGTTTAGTCATCTGTATAAACTATAGCATCAGGATTCATACTATTTATAACATAATAAAACTTTTATCATAATATAAACAGGTTCGTGTACTTTTTTTAATGTTAACAAAGACTAAAGCAGTAATTTACGGAAGGTCGACAAGGGAGGGGATAATAAAATTGAGTAACAGCAAGAACTGGAAGTAATTATATATTTAGAGATAAGAAAAGGCGATGATTTCTGATGCATAGCACAACAGCAGTAAATCTCAGCTGTTCCTGATCTCGACTGTGATGCTGGTTGGACAAAACAGTATCAACAGTTGGATGTTTAGGTTGCACTTTAATGCGATCACCTGATGAAGCAACATACTGCCAAAATAATAAATACACATGGTGCAGTATAGTCTGTGATAGAGTCTGGCAGTGTCAAAGGATTCATCAGGAATAATTTATAGAAAGGACGTTTTTGTCCATTGGTTCATTCCACCAAATGTCCATTGTTGAGAACCACGTGTCTGACACTATTTTTCCATAAATACAACTTCATCACCATAAATTTCTTTCTTCCTTAGGAAGCTGTTCCATTGACAATATTACGTGTGGGTGGGTACCTCCAGTTATCATTCACATTAGTCATTTTTACAAAGTTGTAAATGAAATCAATCCTTATAGAAGTGGGATGCAAGAATTCTCCAACCAATTATCTACATGTATGTTTACTTTTATTCAAGACTTCCTGTTAATGCATAATAATGTGATTGCCTGTTAATGTGTAAGTACTGAAATAGGAAAATTATAAAGATTAAAAAGAATATATAAAAAATAAAATGTAATGCAGTTGCATCCAATTATTTCTTGTAAAATGTATTTTGTATATCCAAGTACAACAACTATGAAAAGTTGTCTAACTCTGTTTGGTATTAGAAATGAGGTAAAAAAAAAAAATTGTTACAAAATTTATAAACAAAATTGAAACAAGTAAGTGCTTTTAATAAATTCAAAGGGGAAGATTTTACGACTAAATATTTAAAAGCACACAAATAACTTTAACAAACTGCATAATAGGGAAAAAAAATCAACATTTAACTTTCATTATTTACTAAACTATTTAATGGCTATGAAAAGTTAAAAATCTAATAAAAGAGTACTATAAAAAATAAAATAAAATGTAAAAAAATTATGCACTAAAAATTCTTCCAACTCAGGCTGTGATAATGAATTTCATGAATTTAAATTAATCTGTTCCTAAGCTATAAAATAAAACAGACTTCAATAAACATACTGAATTTTTTAGCATACTCTTTTTATACTTTTAGCATCAAGATACCCAAAACAAGGAGAAATATATGAATCTTGAGGATTTATTTACAGACAGCAGTGTTGTTTCTTTCTTTAATATGCAACAGGTAAGATGGTAAAAATAAGTAATGATGTTACATCCCACTGGTCAATTGGTATACATATATTTTTGGATCTTTTCTCTTTTACATTCAACACTATTAAGTTTTATTATAACATACCAAACAGAAAAAAAAAAGATTAATAATAGAAACTGATGTTTCATGAAAAGTGCAAGCTCTCAGTTATGACAGTATATTTTTTAGACAATAAAAACAAAGAAATTGTTGTTTCAACTAGTAACATTAATTTTTCTAAATAAACCCTCTTCCTTGGTTTCATATTTAACTTTTATATGTATAATGATTATACCACCTGCAAGATATAACTGTAAGTCTTATTATGAGTCATAATAATCAAGTGTGCAACATACATTTGATAAATGAGTAGTATATGTTCTTGTTGAAAAAACAAAACATTATTATTTACTTGTAAATAATGTTATAAGTGTTTTAATTTCTTAAAAATAATATATAAGTGCTCTTATAGTTAACTTTTTTAAAAAATTTTTTTGAATCTCATATACAATGGACAATGAAATTTTTTCTTGTTTTCAGACAGGCTTTACAAAATTTAAAACAACATAAATTTATATGTGCTTATACTTGCAGAGACAAATTACTAACACTAATATCTGTTTAACCCGTAAAAGATACACTGATTATATAGAAAGAAATTGTACTATAGGATAAAATAGACTTAAATTAAAATTTACATTCACATAAAATTTTATAACAGATTTTAACACAATTACTTACAATCCAACACAAATACAGTTAACATATTAGATAGAAAACTTTCATAAAAAAATTGTAAACAAGAAATACTATTATACCCAAACATAATTTTAAAAATTACATAAATCTTAAGCCAGCATAAAAAAAATCATATTGATGTACCTTACTTCTAATAATTTTTATTATATATGCTTTAAAATACATTACAAAAATCTATTTCAATTCTTTATATAATACTTTAAGAAATGTTGTTGATTATCTATTTATCCATTTAGTCATCTAAATGATTCATTTATCCTCAACATCTCCTAGCAACAATGTTAAATCCAGTCATAAGTATGTGTATAAAAGGATTGTATAATACAATTACTGTTGACAATGATAATGAGTGTTCACAAAATTGAAACAAATAATCCAGTAGTTTAGTTGTCAAGAATCCTAAGCAGAAGCAGGAGCACAAATATACAAATTTTTTATACAAACTTTACTATACATGAGAAAGAAAAAAATACAAACAGCCATGGTATGTAAAAAAATATACGTACATACTGGGAATGATGTAGTTTTATTTGATAAGCACTTCTCTTCAGGAAAGGAACCTTGTTTCTTTGAATTGCCATTAATTAGGAAACAGATACCATTGACAATTCCATGCAAAGCTTACCCCTACCAAACAGCAAAATATCAACATTTTCATAGATTCCTTGACGCAGATCTAATGTACATCTGGTCAAAACTCATAAAAGATCTTAAAGAGGAGGGAATCAAAGATAAAGGAATAAAAGGAATCAAAGATAAAGGACCTGTGCGGACAGGTGCAGCAAATGATCCAATATAAAGTGTTTTAAGGCCAACTTCAGGAGAAGGATGGACTAAAGATTTATCTGTAAACGGGATTTCATTCAGTTGTATTAGTTCTGGGGATGAATTTTGTTTTTCCCCATCTAAAAATCTGTGACATATGAGGATAAGCAACAGAACTACAGCCAGTCCCCAATGGAGAGTAAATCACTGTGTATTATATGAAATTTTTGACTAAAAAAATGTTCTGTCAGTTTACATATTACCTCAGGAATGGTCAACCATGACTTAACTAGACTATCTGCCAATGTGAAATTAGGTTCATAACTCATTGTACAGCAGAAGAAACTCAAAATTCTTATAATATACAAACAAAAACAGAATACATACAAGACTCCCAAAAAATAAAATAGAAATAACTACTTATTCAGTATTAACTAAACATTCAATCCTTTCTACTTTGGTTTTTAAATCTATATTGCATCTTTACACATGTACATATTACATGTATACAAACAAGGAAGATGATATCATATGCAAAATCATCTATCATATGCTTTCTTTTTCTGTTTAGCCTCTAGAACCACCATAAGATATTATTTCAGAAGATGACATGTATGAATGTAAATGAAATGTAGTTTTGTACAACCTCAGGTTGTACCAAGTATCATGTGCGGATAATTTTGAAGTGAACAGGTAATTGGATGCCTAATCAAGCTCCCAGTCACATGTCGATCATTCTAGTAAGTAAAATCTGTAATAAAAAGACAACTTAACCAATTTAGTTTACTTTACAATAAGATACTATTTTGGTTCCTTGATTTGCTGAGGGATAAATAATAAATCAATATAAATATAGACATCCACTATGGTTAGGGTTTTGGATACATGCTCTGATATCTGTTGAAGTTTGACTGATACAAAAATTTGTTAGCTCATTAATTTAACTACTGAAAAAAAACTATAGCTCTTCTTTAAAAACTTGCACACCACTTTTTAAGTTAATTGAACAAACAATGGTCAAATCATATAAATGAGAAAACAAATCGTTTGGTACACAGCCAACCAAATCTTCAACGATTGATTCAGTTTTTAGGATTGGTGATCAACAGGTCGATATTAAGAGTAATGGTTACAAATTAAAAGAAAAATCGCTAACCTCCTTCTTTGACAGACTGTCTTGCAGCAGCTTGCGTTCTTTCAACAATTGTTTTACTAACGAATGCCATAAATTCCTGAACACTTCCACGTTGAAAAAAGCCAAAATAAGTGAGGTCATAAGCACTTTTTAACCAGATTGCAGTATTAATGCCTTTGTACAGGACACTCAAGGAAAACAACTTAACCATGACTACAGGTCGTAAATTATCTGTAAACAGGAATTTTATATTTTAAAGTACTAAAAAATTTCGAAATTACGGAAAACTACGCTTTTTATCAACAAATGTAACGAAAAATATGCTACAGTATACACATATATATATATTAAACAAAATCAATACGTAAAATGACTTTCAATGAACTTTCTCGTAAAATTTTTGTTTCAACACGTAACCTTATTAACAGTTAATAGAAACTAGAACTCTCGGAGTTTAATTAAATAAACAGCAGAACGAAGATCAGTATTAACACATATTTTCAACAAAACAACTTCTCTTTTAGTCATACTCAGCTGTTAACATGAAAAACGCAGTGATGTAGAGCAATTTTGTTAAGCAACAGATTGTTAATACATTATACAGAGATTTTTTCAAAGGTATTTTTTTTTATCTTTTCCTAAATTTGTGACAGCGTTTAAAGAAATATTTCAATGACTTGGAACAATAATTTAAATCAAGTGTCTTTTTCGCGTCCGTGGAAGAAGAATTCGAAATTCATTTTGTAAAATAATAACAATTCTACGTATAATTTCATTGGTGTGTGCTGTGAATGACAGAACGTTGGTTGCACTGGATTGGGCCACGTCTAATGTAAATGTGAATTTGAAGTTAAAAGATTTTGTTTGTTTTGTTGTGTGTACATATTGATAATTAATTTACAAAAATGGTAAGTATTCTAGAATTTTAAAGTAGGTTGTTATGCATGTATAGCAGTAATTTTTTAACATTATTTTAATGTAAAAAAATTAGAAACATAACCTTAAAGATTGCCGCTGATATTATCTATTTTAGAGAATATTGTATCATATACATTTTAGCCTTATGCCTTCTATAATTTACCTCAAATTGTTTTTTTCTCTGCTTTAATATATGTTTATTTTATTTCAGCCGTTAAGACTGGATATAAAAAGAAAGCTGACTGCCAGGTCAGATAGAGTGAAATGTGTGGATTTGCATCCAACAGAACCATGGATGTTAGTTTCTCTTTATAACGGAAACGTTCATGTCTGGAATCATGAAAGCCAACAACTTGTTAAATCGTTTGAGGTATAGTAATTATTTTCTCCCATACTGATAGGTGTTCTTTGCATGGTCCATTTGCGATATCTAATTTGTATCAATACTAACAATGGCAATTTATTTTACATTATTTACATTCAAACTATGTGTGAATGTGTCTTGATAATTGTTGTATCTAATCTCTTTTATATTTTTGAAAGAGATGATTAGACTTTTTTTTCATAATCGTGGAGTCTAGCCACAAGTTAATTACACCATTTTAACCCTAAATCTAAAGCTGCTAGGATGATTTTTTGTTTTTTCTATTGAATTTTTAAACCCTTGTGAACTGGTTGGATTGTCAACATGTCTATTAAAATTTAAACTTGGCTCTCATTATGTTATGAGAAAACCTGGATCTTCTGTGCCTCTATGATGGTTGTCTGTGTTAATACAATTGAAAATATAATTTTACCAAACTTTCCTTTCGATTTTCATATTTTATTAAACAAAACTGCAATTGCCAATAAAAGCAGAACTTATTATATCAACTAAATTTCATATAAACCCTTTTAATAAGTTTGAATAGATTTAGAAAAAGATATTTTTTCTCATGGGCAGCTGTATGGGACTGTCAAGAACAAGTTATCTATCAAGTTTTTATATTCATTGTCCTAAACTTTATGCCAGGTGTCTGGTTTGCAGCGACATTTTACATTAGCATAAAAAATTTTAATGATTGAATAATAATTTGATGGGGTTTGGGAAAGAAAAGCTAAGTATTTAGCTACTAGTAAAGATAAAAATTTTTATATGCATTTGAATACTAGATTGTGGATACCGGTGTTTTTTGTTGGTTGGGTTTCAATTAACCACACTTCTCAGGAGTGGTCGACCTGAGA
>JAAAKQ030161614.1:0-12704 GCA_010016005.3 Zanna intricata | reverse complement strand
ACTCCCGGTAAAGCCCCTCAGGGCTAGGAACAGGAGGAGTGGTGTGGCGACCGGAATCATCACTTGGTGGGTGTCTTCCCCTATGGGGGTTGGGATGTGTAAAAATACATAACTTGAACGTTAGTTATAAAATTCATTACAATTTTAGAAAATAATTGTAACTCTTTTCCACACAACCCATGAGGTACAGCCAGTTTTTTTTTATAATCTTCAAAGTTTTTTCAAAACACGATTCATTTTTGCATGCGTGTATTATAAAAAATTACTGTAATTAAAAACTTTTTACTATTTGTTTTTCTGGTATTTTAATTTATTAATTTAGATTTCTTATTTTTATTTCATAATTTTAATGTTAGCCTTTATATTGCCATCAAATATGCTGTTTGAATTTTTTAAATTGGTCTTACCGTTCTGAAGATATTACTGAATTTCAAAATAGGAGAATGACTGGACAACCAGATCATTGATAGTATATCTTTTGTATGCAAACATTAGCTCTTGTACTGCTAGCAAATATACTGTTTGAAATTTTTAAATTAGTCGTACTGTCCAGAGATATAAGTAAATTTAAGAAAAACATCAGATAACCGAATGATCCAGCTTTTTTTTTTTTTTTTTTTTTTTTTATTGCAAATGTTAGCACTCAACATGCGTTTTGTTGAGCTCAAAAGCATTAGCTCAACAAAAAAATAAGCCGTTCAAATCTTTTAAATTGGTCATATAGTCTCATAGATATAACTGAATTTCTGTATAAAATAATGTCCTGCATAATTGAGAGTTTAAAAGAAAATCATGAATACCACCCTTGCAATAAATTTTTGAAACTTTTTGCTGAATTAGATTTTTTGTATACCCATGGGATCCTTAATCTTGCATTTAAAAGAAATCAACTCTGTGATCATTCTTTTTTGTTGGACAAAAAAGATTATTTAGGTGCAAGTATGCTTTATCTAAATGTAACTCTATGGACAAAATTAAATCAAAACACACTCTAATAAACTTAAATTTTTATTTGATCATTTTCTTAATGTATGAAGTTTCTTTTATATTTCAGTAGCATACAACTCTATGCCTAAATATTTTTATGTTTAGCTAATGTTTTTTTCAAATAATTTATATATTAGATATCAATGAAAAAGGTGTGATGAACAAAATGTATTACAGTTTATTTTTATTTAGTATTATTAATAGTGTTTTGTATCTTACATGAATTATCATGTAGAATTCATTGTAGGATAAAAAAAAATATATCTCATATTAAAATGGGATCCCCGTAGAAAAGAGGAATTAACCTCTTTTCTTTTAATTCTTCTTTTAGTTGGATAATGAATCCAATTCATTAATCGGTTTATTTTCAGTTGAAAACACATGTGACTTTGATCATTCTTCACTGGTCATATTTATTATTTAACAAGTATACACCTGACCACCATGAGATATGTACTAATGAATCGGGATTTTCTGCTAGTGATCGGTTCATTCTAGTGCCTATTTTTTTTTTATAGTTCATTATTTTATGAAGAAAAGTAATCACATAAATAAAAATTATTATATATATTATATATGCAAAATATATATAACAAATAACATATATTTGATATATATATACATATATATTACAAATATAAATAATAACTATACACCTAACCACCACAAGACAATATACTAACGAAACAAGATTTTCTGCTAGTAATCAATACATACTGGTGCCTTTAAGCCAAGAGGGAAGGACAAACACACAGACACGCCCTTTAGTAGGGTAGGATTTCTGCATACAACTCTATCTTCAAGCCTCCTGCAGTGGATTAGTCATAACTGCAAGTAGTTAGTATCGATTGAGTGGCTGTGGGTGATTTCATTGATGTGAGGTTTAGTCTATATAAGATAGTTTTATTATTTACTAACCAATCATGGAGAGAAAAGCAAGCCCTTCCCATGTAGCCTGAATCTCCCCTGTGTTCATTATTCTCATGCTTGTGACAATAATACAGGTAAATAACAACTAAAGTCTTGAGTTGATAAAAACTGTCAGTGTGTTGTAATTTCTTCAGAAGAAGAGTTTGGTTAGCAAACCAGTTTGCTGAACAAGAATTTGGTTAGGACTCAAAATTGTTCAAGGGATCAGAAGTATGTAGGTTTCAGAATAGTTGGCCTCCATCCTAAAAATAATAGCTTTAGCCAATCTAAACTTATTTTGCATAGTTCTCAGCGTTACCAGACAACGCACATGCACAACACCATCAGGAAATGACTGTACTTTGTTTCGCAGTTTTTATCAATTTTTGTTTTTTTTTAGGTTTTTATTCAAGTAATTGGAGGCAGTGCAACCAGTTATATACCATTGTACCGTTAAAGCTATTTTTTTTAAAGACTCAAAAAAGACTTTTTTCTGTAGAAAATTTAATTTCAAATGTTGCTAGTGGTTTTTGAATTCAATTTGACCAATTGTTTGACCATAGAAATTTTGAATACTGGCAAGAACATAATCAGGTTGTTACTGCAACCAGTGAAAACAGCCACCATATTGAAAGGGTGAACACTTCATAACTGCTAGTCCTATGTTCTTTCCAGGTATAAAAACTGTGTTCATTTAAAATTGCAGCTCAGTCGCTTCAGTAGTATTTGCATGAAAGGCTAAAGACATAAGTCATATCAAATAGTTTAGCTGGTTTGAACAATATTAATACAAGTGCCCTGTGGTTATTGGAGTTTCATTAATGGCACTTGGCGAGATTGATTTTACTAGACGTGACTAGAAGTGCACTAAATATTTTTATTTTATTAGGGAATAGTCAACCTACACTATAAATTGTGCCTTATTCTTTTTCATTAACTATATGAAGGTAAAGAATGAAGAATATAAATAACCTTTTTATTTCCATGAATAAACAACTATCCTTTCTGGATAAACTCCCCAAAAAAACTGGAAAACTGGTTGGAAAAAAAAGAAAAAATTAATAGGGGAATTACTTATTTTATTTTAATAGGAATTACTTATTTTGATACGAAAATCTTCTCACTTAATGATGAAAGTGAGAGATCATTAGTTTTTACAAGCATCACACTGTCAAAGATTTGATCATCCTATTTATAAGGGTTATTCAATAATTAAAAACATAAATGATTAGAATAGTTATTTATTCAGTGACAATGAAACTAATATTACTTTTCAACAATCCTTACTACATTTAGGAATTTTTCCCGTCTTTGTAGGAGCTTTCTTATTCCAGTAGTAAAGAATTGTTTTCACTGTGGTATTTTAGCCACTCTTATACTGCTTATTGTTCTTCATATTGATTATTGTACTGCATTGAGTCTTACTTGACCCATGCATTATTGTTGAATTTGTTCTCGCGTAAAAACTTTTTAAGAAGACCAAGGGTCTTCTTAAAAAACGAAATCTGGTGGTACGAGATCAGCACTGTAAGGTGGATGTAGCACTCTTCTTAGCTCAACTTTTGAATAACTTCCCGTAAGTTCTGAATGGTATGGGAACTGCATTATCATGCAGAAGGATAAATTTCACTCGGATGTTACCTTCATATTACTAGTTTACTTTATTTTGTTCATTCCATAGTCTTCACATTTGAATTCTGACTTAAAATGATGAAGCCACGTCTCATCACAAGTTAGGCAGTTTAAAAATCATTACCTTCTGCTAAATACCCAGGTAATTGGAATATAAAGTGTTGTTTAAGTTGCACTTAAATGTGAATTCAGATGTCTGTGATTTTGAGTCTACTACCTTGAACATATTTTATGGTAATTAAACATTTCATGTATAATGGATTGGACAGCTTCCATACTCGTACAATAAATTTCCTTCTGTCCTTGCAAATAAGATCATTAATGTAATTTTGTAAAGCATCTGTCAAAACTTCCACCATTCTTCCACTATGAGAACATCAGTGATACTTGTTTTGCCTGATTTAAATGGTTTGATTCATTTATAAAAGTTTTCATGCTTAATACACTTTTTACCATATTTTTTTAACATCCTTGAGTGAATTTTTGGTCTTTTGAAAATTTTACAGAATATAAATCTTATCATATACCTTGCTGTTTTTCCATGGTACACATTTCAAACAGCGCTGACATTTTGAAATAAAGAAAAAATGTTATAATAATGGAAATTATTTTCAAAACATCTGATATTTTCTATATTAGGTATGTCAACTTGAACAACCAAATTGTCAGGTAGTTTCAGTTTATTGTTTAGGATGATTTTTCTAGTGCAGCCATTTGTCTCTAATTATTGAATGACCCTCGTATTAACTAAATTAAAATTGTTCAAGATCACTAAAATGCAGGCAGATGCTATTATTTATAGTCTTTTTGTAGGGAGATAGTTATGTGTTAATAATATCAGATTCTTTCAAAAGAAATATCATGACGCAGATAAAAATCGGTGTTTGTACTATTCATCAAATCTTATTTTAATTCTTGTAATTTGTGTGCTTATGCTTTATCATTTCTCTCTTAATTTTTTCTGAAGAAGAAGACTGGCTATGTTTTGCTTTCAGACTACTAGTAAATGATATTAAATTACATGTTGCATCATATTTGTTAAAAACAATATATTATATTTTTCAGATATAATTATTGGTGTTCCTTCATTATTAGCTCATAATCTTGATGCTAAATTGAGAGAGGAACGATGCAGATATCTTGTTGCTGAACTCGTATGTAGAGTAAGTGTTCACTTCTATTATTTAGGTTATTTTAAATTAGTGTCACTATTAAAACAATGTTTCTGTTATAAACATTACTTAGTTTTAAAACTGAAATATATTTTTGCAATTCCAGAATTTACTTTGTGAAAGTCTGTTATATTTTTAATAATTTTCTATAATTTTTTTTTTAATATCTGAAGATTTTATTTATATATAAATATAATAGTTGAAATGATTTTGCTGCTGTGGTAATTAACTGTTTATAAATGCCAAATGTATCATGAGCCTGAAACTAGTATAGTTTAAGTTAAGTATTCTGTGTAAAACCTAATAAACATATTTATTAACCATGAATTCATCTTAATTTCAATTTCTAGGATGATATTATTCAGACATTTCAGATGTTGCAAAACCTTCAGGTTGTAAGGAATCCATTTTCCCATTTTATTCAGAACCCTCATAAGGTTGAATGTCAGAATTAATACTTTTCGAGTCAATTTTTATGAATTTATTTTGTGGTACTAAAGCCCATGATGACTGTTGCAGCCATTAGTATCAACTTCATAAATTTTTCTCCTCTATTTTCACCCTTATTATGTTATCCCCATTCTTATCAAATTTTCATTCATTTCATCGATTCACCTACACCTGCTTCTGTTTCCTTTCTTTTATATATATGACCTACCCACCTAATTCTTTAGGTTTTGTTAAATCTAATATTTTCTTCACTTCTCATCAACTCCTTATTTCTGTGATAATACCATCCATCTTTATAACAAATTCTTAAATTTTTTTAAATAATTTTCTTTTCATTATTAACTATAGTTAATGTTTCTGAAAGAGTTATCATACAGTGAACTAATGTGTTAGATTCACCTTGTCAATCTGAATTTTTGTGTCAATACTATGCTTTATTTTAAAGTAATATATCTCTGTTTCATGCATTGAATCTCTACATGTACAGATGCAATGGCCTTCTGTTCCCTTATTTTTGCTAAGAAGCATAAGTCCAAGACATTTAAATCTGTGACCATTTTAAATTTTGAATAAGAATTATAGAATTTAAGTAAATTTGTATTTTTTGAATAATTTCTTTGTCTTCAAAATTTTACTTTAGTACAGTACATATTTTTAAAATTGTAGTAACATAAATTCTAATGTCAGCGTAATAAGTATTAATACAAAACAATTTAAGTGTGATTCAGTTCTTATCATACATTGCTTATGTGTGATTAGAACACATTGTGTTCTTATCACGTAAAATTTCAGAGCTGTATGACATCATGTTTGCCGTGGGAATCAAATCTTTTGCATGTGTAATGCTGTGTTTGTGTGTATACACAAGCTCACATAGACTGAGTGTTAGACAGGAATGTAGTAGGGGCTAGACGACAGGACAAAGAAAAAAAAAATTCCATCTTGAGACCTGGCTGCGATGACATCGCGAAGGCATTCAGCCATAGTGTATTAAAAGTACAAAGTGTCAAAGGACAAGTGTGAGTACAATGAAATAATTTCAGATAGGAGGATTTTTCTTGTTATAATAGAGGCCTTTCCAAATCTAAATTACGTCGGATCCGCTATGACAACTTCAGAATTTGATGAATTATTAAAAACTATTTTAATGAAAAAGTGAATTCACTTTTTCAATTTATGAATAGTAAATAAATTGTGTAAAACTATGTTTTATTTTGAATTAATAATATTTATGGATTGGCCAGTACCAAATTAATGTATGTTAATGTAAAAGTGTCTTATATTAGAACAATGAGGGTCTTCTGTTACCAAGTTGAAGTGTAGTCCAGTACATCATTTCGCAGTTTTTATATTCCTTTTTATTTTCAAAATTTTTGTTTTAATTAAATTAATATTATTACAGGTTACAAGTGTTGTTATTCCTGTAGTTATATTTATTTGAGTACATGTTTGTAATTTTATACTTCAATTATAAATGATTGCCATTTTTTCAACAGAATGGGAAACCAATTTCTAGTAACTAATCTCGGAAATCTAGTTAATGGACAAAAGAAATAAAAAATGGATCGTAATTCTTTATCACTCTCTAGTGATTAAGGATTCAAAAACTGTAGTGGTTATATTTGAAAAAAAAGTAAAGCATGCATTAGGTAGAAATGAATAATTTATATATACAGTAAAAGCTGTATTTATCATAATGAAAAACAGAATTTAATAAAAGTTTTTACTGTTAGTAATATACCATAGTGGAATCAATATGTATATTTATGTGCGGTTTTTTTTTTTTTTAGTCTGAATTTGAAGATTCTTTGGAGTTATTATGTTCATTTGTTAGAAGACAGTTAAGAAGGGCTGCAACTGAAAAATTTGAATTGGAGAGAGAAGTATCCCATCCCCCTGTCCCCATACCGTATCTCTTCCTAACGCCAAAGGTAAATTTAATATACTGAATTTATTAATTTACATGTAAATTACTAAATGTATGGATATATTTCTTAAAATGTAATTTTAGTAAAGCATCAATTAGAAAAATTAATTGGGATCAAAGTTATTTATAAAAAAAAAAGTGTTAATGAAATACAGAAAAAAATAGTATTCAGTAGGCTGAAAATTTTAAATTTATCTTCAAGAGGTACGTGCTGAAATTGTAGTGCTATATGTTTTACAATTACTTTAAAATTTGATCTTTGTTTTGTACATTACATGTTGTGGTAGTTACTTAATGTAAAGATATAAATTGTAATAAAACTTGCAGAAAAGCAGGCAATTTTTATATCCTCGCATATAAAATAAAAATCAATTTTTTTTAAGTTAAATGTTAAGTTTATTTAATCCATATGAACATGAATTTATAAATATATATATTTAACTCTATTAAATAAACCACCTAGTCCAGAATATATATAATATAATGTCTAGATACATTTTTTACTTAATTTTTCATGTAAGAAGTCTTGTGGGATCCTGCATCCATTATTAAATTATTGCATAATAAAAATGTAAGTACTAAAATAATGATCATTGCATATTAATTTTTAACAAGTGCTGCTATCTGTTGCAGTTTTTCTAAGAACGCCTCCTACAATTTGATAGTTTATCAAATTGACATTTAAAATTTAAGTATTGATTTCTTATGGTTTTTGACCTGAAATATTGAATAAAATAGGTCTCAAAACCTTAACTGCATTAATTTTTTAAAAATCTGGGGTAAAAAACCTTGTTTTTTATTTTTGACGTTCAATAACTTTGTTAAATTGCTAATAAATGCATCAAACTTTTTAACAAAACTTGTAAAAAATTAATTTTGAACAAAATGGTATAAGATAAGTTGAATAAAACAAAGAAAAGTTAGAAAATTTTGAATTTTATTTAGAAACAGTACACTAGACCAAAGTGCATTATATGTACTAGTTTATAACAAATATTTAAAAATAAGCCTTCTTTTTTTCAACATATTTCTGTATTGCTTTTTTTGCTCTTCTGTTATTCAGCTGCAACTGGTAATATGGACAATTAATTCCTGACGAGAAAGTATTTTCGTTTCATATAAAGTATTTTTCATCCATCCCCTGATGCAAAGATCTAAAGATATTAGATCAGGCAAACTTAGTGCTCAGGAATGTGGACCTCCATGACCAATCCATTTCTCAGGAAAAATATGATTTAAGTGACTAGAAATGGCACAAGAAAGTGGGGAGGCATACCATCGTGTTAGAAGTATACATACTTTGTGTCTCAACGCTAGAGGAACATCTTCAAGTAGTTTCGGCAATTCTTCTTGAAAAAGTACAAGCAGACTTCAGCATTTAAATGGCCAGGTAATCTGAACAGTACACAGCTGATTTTGAAGAAAGCCGCTCCATACAGTGATGCTAAATCAGTGTTTCCACAGTTTCATAAGAATTTACTAATGCCCATGTGTGCTCATTGCAATACCATCTTGAGTGAAATTTGCCTCATCAGTAAACAAAACATACTTACAGAGTTGTTGATTTCTATTCCATCAGTTGCAGGATTCCAAGCGAAGCAGACAGTCTCCTGGGTGTGGATGTTGAACTGATTGTTTTGTGATAAGGATAAAACTTATTTTGTTTAAGTCTCCTGTAAACCATCGAATGCAGAACTCTAATTTGATTAGAAAGATGTTGTGTTGTACAGATCATTTGTATCCGGTTTAAATATTAGGTAGTGAACCTGCTTCCTAAAGATTGTGAAGAGTCGCACTCATTGTTTTGGGATCTGGAATCCTGTGATTTGGAAAACATATTTCACAATCTACTGCAGCAGCATACACTCAAAATGAATTCCACATTTCCATTTTCCTCTGTTCTAAGTAAGTACAGCATTACTTCAAAGGCTAACTGATGACGTTCAAATTAAAATTCACTGGAAACTGCTAACAACAGAACATTTTGCAATACCTGAAATATTTAATATACCTTGAGAATGATTTAAACACTAATACAGTATTGTGCATTGTTGATCAGTTGTTGTTATTTTATTGCCACCTTTGAAATAATTTTTCAAATAATTTATTACATTTCTGTCATTAATAAAAATATTATCTATGTAATTTTTTTTTTTTTACAGTTGTTTTATAGTTTTCATTCTTTTTAAATTTTTTAACAGTAAATATTGTTTTTACAAATTTTTCACTTCACTAGAAAAGAATTTGGTTCTTGTTTACATTAAATAAGTACATTTCTGACAAATGCAGTAGTGAACTGTTTCAAAATAAAATTCAAATTTTTATAACTCTTCTTTGTTTTATTCAACTTATGCTACAAAACTTTATTTAAAATGAAATTCTCTACTTTTTTTTTTAAAAGTTTTATTTATTTATTACCAATTTAACAAAGTTATCGTATGTCAAACATAAAAAAAAGGGTTTTTTTTACCACAAAAAAAACTCGAAAATTTGTTTGTACCCGAAATTTCTCAAAAACTATTGTAGAATAGTTTCTAGGACATATTTTAATTAATTTTTCTGGTAAAAAACTTTACTAATTACTAATTCTGCCCCTTAAGTCCCAAAAGTTTCAGTTTGACCTCATTTCACCAGCTGAAATAGCTGAAAGTAGCTGAAATCTGAGCAAAATCATTTACTAACTGTAACTCGCAAACAAAGCATTTTAAGACATAATATTTATATGAACTTTTCCCACTATTTTCACGTGTAGAATGGGTTATGAAAGTCCTGGGAGAATTTGTTGCCACACTTTAATATATGTGTATGTGTGTGTATATATATATATAAAAGACTAAAAGTAAAACTCAGCAATCCACTGTGGTGGATAGTTGAGTTGTGATTCTGTGTGATTAGTACAGAATCTAATAATATTCACTATTTCTTCATTTATACATCAAAAATGATTTTAAACTTAATAATAATTAAACTTAACACACATTATTATTGCAAAATTATTTATTATTATTAAGAGTTTGATTAATGTTTTTAATAATGAAAACATGAATTATTTTTACTTGTTATCACTAATTGTTTACATACTAATTTTTTTTTTTCTCTAGGGTGTTGAATTAGATTTAAGGCTGTATAGTAGAGATATTATGAAACGTGCTCTTCCCACATTAGTTGCTATTTTAGAGAAAGAAACGCGTGGCTGGTTTTTACATTTTCGTGAACGATTGATATCTGAATTAAGACAACAGAAACTACCAGATGAGGAAATTGAAAAGGTATTATCTAAAATAAAAAGTTTCATATAATTGCATTAAAAAATACTGTGTGTGTGTGTGTGTGTGTGTGCACGTGCGCGCATGCTGTGCTGTGTTGTGTTGTGTTATAATTAATTTCAGTTGTTAATTAAAAGAAGAATTATAAGATGACATTGCTTTTATTTTTGTGATTGTTTTTACTTAAAATGTATCATAACAACTTAACTGTTTTAAATGAGTTCTTGTTTGCTGTTAGGCATCTTGGACCGCTACTCATAAGTATAGTTGTTTTCATGTTTTCTCACCTCTGCAGAAAAATGATTTAATTTCAGATTTAATAAGTTTAGTAAGCTACATATGACATCTGTGCACAATAATTTTAACTTTGTTCAAATTATTCAACAATGTTCAACAAACCTATAACAAAACATAGAAAATGCTAAGAATATGGTCTCAGAATTTCAGAAGTCACAGTGATTTTTAACGTTTGAAGATATTATCATGAATAATCAATTGAAAAGTAAGACAAAAATAATGATCCAGTTTATGTTTATGCTAGTTACACTTGTGTGAAAGACATGGAATGTTCCTTCTATCCTGAAAAAAATATAGGTAAGATTACCAGTACTGATCAAATTATTGTATCACTTTATAACTATCTAATATGTTTCCAAAGTGAATGGTGATTTTTTTTTTTTTTAAGCTTCAGTATAAAATATCAAAATAAATGCTAGTACAACGGAGTTTAAGGCAAAATAATTCAGCAGTTAAAGAATTAAACAATAGCCATAGATGTTCGTACTCACAAATATATATATATATATATATTTCAATCAATCAAATCTTTATTAGAAGAGCAAATTTCTTTTATAGAATTCATTTTTACAATAGTTGTAAAAGCAAAAAAATAAACAGCACCTTACAAACAAAAATAACAATAAATTAGATGAAACATCAATAAAGTCTCTTGCTATATCACTAAGCACTAGTTTTCATCATTTCTTCTCACTATGGTAGATAACCTTAAAAATCAATGTTTTAGTAATAGGTATTTTATATAATTTATTACACTATTATCTTGTTGATTAATATCACTAGTTATCTATTTAGTATTCTCAAATGGATTTGTCATGAATAAATAGTGATTGGCAGCGGCTGAAGTGGGCCCAGGAAAAATATCCACATTATGTATTTGTGAATGAGATTCACATGTTGAATGGTAAACAGGGTATTCCTAAAGCTTATGATTAATGACTAACTCAAGCTCCAGATAACATACCTCCGTTTAAATGCTTTATAGATACTTTTATAAATTTTAACTGGTTAATCGAAGTTAAGAAACAACGCACATTTTTTAAAATTTATTTTACATTGAAAGGTAAGTAGAAAGAAAAAGAATAATCATTGTTCAAGGAATTAGTACTCTAAATCCAGTTGCATTCTTCCTTCCATAAGAGTTTCAATCAGATCATATATATCTACGTAAGGCAATATTTTTTCACGTAGATTAAATCTATTTATATTTGTTTTACATCTTGGACATGAGTTTTGTTCATTGAGTGTGATTATTTATTATAATAGCTAGTTTCCTTAATTTGAAATTACTCATATAATTGGTAGTCATTAAAAAAAAATTGTTTTTTACTTAATTATATTTAATAAAGTAGTAGAAATTATTGAAAATTACAATTCAATACAAAAAATTAATGTAGAAAAAAATACATTCTTCACATTTAAGCTTACTAATTTTCTTGGTTTATTATGTAGATTTTATATACTATTTAAGGGTGTATGTGATTGATTTTGTTGGTATAGGAAGTTAATGAGGCTGTTATGAGAGAGTATCTTCAGAAGGTTTATTCAAGCATGTTAGGCAATAGAGATTTACAGGCGCTCGGTGAGGGAATACCTCAGTTGTTAGTACAACAAGCACAATCTGTCGTTCTAATGCATAGGTATACATTTATCCTTCTCTGTATGTTTATGTTGCTTTCAATACTTAGCAGATTTATTAAATGTAAAAATTGTACAATTTTCTTTTTCATTTAAAAAAAAAGCTGAAACAAAAAATTCTTTTCTTTCAGTTTTTTCTGTTATTTATATATTTGTAAAAGAGCTTCAATCTAATTTATTAGTCATAATAATTTACTTTAATAAAAGTTTTTTAATCTTAAGTTATTTCTATAATTTATTTATGGTAAAAAAAATACTAACGTACTTAATGATATTGCTGTTTTTCAGAAAAACCACTACTGGTGTTATCATTTAGTTTTCTAGACTATATCGAAATAAATTTTTATACGGATTTGAATACTAGATTGTGGATACTGGTGTTCTTTGGTGGTTGGGTTTCAACTAACCACACTTCTCAGGAGTGGT
>JAAAKQ030161591.1:10925-24974 GCA_010016005.3 Zanna intricata | reverse complement strand
TTCTAATTTTTATTTTGTTATATTGTTTAAGTTTGTTAATTTATTATCCTTTATCCTTATGACCCTTAAATTATGTCCCTATTTTGGAATATAATAAACAAACTCAGATTGTTATGACTATAGACATTTCTTTTTAAAATGGTAAAAAAAAGAAAATGAAAACAATGACTAATAAATTGTAAAATTGCAACTGAGCGTTATATTTGAAACATAGATGTAAAACATGTATTTATGTCACAATAGTATTACTGTATTGAATTGATAAATAATTCTATTAAACCAAATATTTGTCCAAATGATAAACTAGTTATTTTTAGTAGCACCTTGATCCACTTCTGATATGTGCTATTTACTCAGGTAAAAATTAAAATGACTCATAACTGTAGTTTGAGCCAGCTCGTTCAGCTTTAATATGCTCACTCACATTTAAGTTACCCAGGTTTGTTAAGTTTTAAGTTGCTCAGGCATATATAAAATGTGGCTATTAAATAAGAAGACTAATGCTGTAACATATTATATTCTTAATTTATACATATTTAGTTATTATCCCCTTCGATATACACCTCTCCTCTATCCCTATAAAGCTCCATGCAAATTTTCCATTGTTTGAAACAGTGCTGGAAGTCTTCTTCTGCGAGTTCTTTCATGACACGTGCTGCTTTTTCTTTCACAGCTTCAGTGGTCTGAAATCTTATTCCTGTTAATGCAGAGTTGACCTTGGAGAACAGATGAAAATCACATGGTACCAGGCCAGCCGAATAAGACAGATGGTCTAACACTGGGATGTTATACTTCGCTAGTAACATCTTGACAAACAATGCAGTGTTAGCCAGTGTGTTGTCCTGATGAAGAACATATGACTTTTTTCCCACAATTTGAGTTGGTTTTTTCTTATTTTTTCATGGAGTTGAGCAAGGATCTCAAGATAGTAATGTTGTTTAATAGTTTGATCTTCAGAAACCCAGTAACGGTACAAAATTCCATGAATATCAAAAAACAATCATCGCCTTGAATCTTAATTTTCTCATTCAAGTTTTTTTAGCACTCAGAGAAGTTGGAGTCTCTAATGCATGTATTGATACTTATAGTCTGGATCATAAGAAGTTTGGGTCATTTTCAGTTGTATTCAAAGTGTAAGAACAAACATTTTCACAAGCTTCTTTTTGTTCGATCTTGAGAATTTTAGGCACCAGTTTCATGCACACTTTTTGCATAATAAAATTGTTATGTACAATTTGCTTTGTACATTCTTTGTCGATTACTAAAGTTTCAATAATTACATGGATAGTTAACCAACGATCAAATTGGATCACATTACCAATTTAAAAAAATATTTTTTGCATTTTTGAAGTGGAAGGGCGACCTGGGCAAACATCATCTTTAATGTCTTCTTGGTCATCTTGAAAACGCTTAAACCACTCATGTACCCGTGCATGTGATAAACATTCATTACCATATATTTTTTTTAATAAAAGATAAGTTTCAGTAGCAGTTTTTCCAAGTTTCATTAAAATTTCGCAATTCTTTGATCTATTGAAACACTTATAATTTTTTCTGCAAAACAAAAAAAATGGATGTTATTCATACGAAGGCAATGGCCAGTCTAATGGGCCAATCCATCTGGAGTGCCAGAAAAAACAAGCTGGTTGTGTGACCAGTAAGTTTGATGAGTAAATTTAAAAAAAATTGAAACTTACTCATTGTTTTCTACATGTCTCAGGACCTTTTAAAACTAAATTTTTTTAAATTAAACATTTTTTTTTAATTTAAGCAATTTACATGTGGCGGCCAATTTTGTTATTTTTTTATGTATAGATATATATTAGTAGCTTTACCATAAATAATATTAATGGTGATATAACTCTGATGGGGCTGGTGATAAAAATTTATAATTTGGACAACTTGAGTGTATTTGTATATTTTTATGGAAAATAAAAATGTTTCTTGTATATTGTACTAATAAAAGAAATATAATGTCTCAAAAATCATGAAAAATCTGTTAAAAGTGGTACCGTTTTGACTCCCTAAATATGTGCTCCTAGGGGGTTTCTTATCTTCTTTGCAATTAATTTTTTAATATTTAGCTTCTATGTTGTTGAAGTTGACTTTTTTAATGTTTTTAAAATAGCTTTTATTAAATATTTATGATAGATCTTAATTTAATGATAACTTAACCAATAGTAGTAACTTTTATAATTTTCATTCATAAGTGCTTGTAAAACTTTCCCCAACTGAGATTTCAATGAGTAGCCTACATCTTTTTTCAAATATTAATTTTTATTTGGTTTATTTGTGTAAACACTATTAAAGAAAAAATAAATTGTAGCAAAATTTTAATTATTCTTCAATGAAATAGCCTGTTTTTGTAGCAGTGAAGATTTATTATCTAGTATGGTTAACCAACAGCTGTGATAACTCTTCGTATAATTCTTTTGAAATTGTGTGAGAAAGACCTGTCACTTAAATTAGTTCAGGTGTTGTCAACTTTCTCAAGACTTTTCAGATCGGTATCACTTGTCTTGTTGAGACTTTTGGAACGATGTGGAAAAAATGAACCTATACATTGTCATTTTCGAGGCTAATATCTACCACTTCTCCTGTCCTCCACTGATCGTCATACACACTAGCAATAGAGTATTTTTCCTTAAGTGAAAGTGGTACAATACTTGAAACAGGATGGTCTTCATTGTCCTTGGAGTCTGAAGTAAAGGAATATCTTACTATGACTTCTGACACAGGAACATACATGTGGTAGCTTCTAGAGTACCAACAACTGTTTTGCAGCAGTCAAAATAGTTTTTTACAGTTTCTAAAATCTTAGCTATCTCATCTGATTTAATAAAAAAATATTTGATATTTTTCAGCTTCTGATTAAAAAAAGAATGTATTTCATCAATGTTTTGTATCTGACTTTAATGGTGTATACAGGCTTGCCTTTGCCACCTCTTGTTTTTTTGTTCCCCCACACCATCGCAGGCAGTTTTCCCATGGGATGATCCAAAAAAGTGTTTCAGCTTCAAGGTTGAAGTCTTTTTTGTGATTGCATAAATTGGTAAAATTCTTTTTGTTTTTATACTGACTTAAAGCACCATCAGTGAAATAGATGAGTTTTTTATGTTCTGATGTATTTCCTTGATATGGTCTGTTAAAAGTTTTTGAAAGCGATAAAAATGTTGCTGTATTGTGTTTCAAGTGATCATTTAAAGTTCAGACACTTTTGTGTTGTAATATTTATTTTCCTTGAAATAGAATGTAAAAGGGTGAACTGTGGCTTGGCTATGACCCAGAGGAAGCTTTGTATCTCATCTTGAACAAGAAATGAAATGTTTTCTGCAAAGTCTGCCAACACCAAACATTCTTATTTACCTAATTCTAATTTTTTCATTTTGAAAAACCTGAGCTTTAAATTTTGACATGAAATTGTAAGTTTTCAGTGTTTCCAGTTTTCCACTAATGATTCCAAAAACTCATCTTTGTTCTGAAGAACACTAATCATCTCTATTCTATCAGCTGTTATCCATTGTTTGTATTTTATTGTATCTGGCAACACATCATACTCATTGGAAAAGTTGAGGATGTCTAACACTGCCTGCTTACCTGGGCATCGGTGCACACATTCATCATACTGCTGTAGTTGTCCTGGTCACAAACAAAGATGTCTGCTAAGACTTTATGATCAACATTAAATTTAGGATCCTCAGTCATGAGTTTGATGTTGTGGTGGTGGCGGCGGGCAGATAGAAACTATATGAGTCCTGAAGGCACCAGCTAAGATACACCATTTTGGATGGAGATACACCCCATTCCTGGGGTGTTAACTTTTAAAGGAGGCATACAATCCATTTAAGTGTATCAGAACAAGGCACTTTTGCGTATGTACTTTGACAATATCAATATGCGTGCTAGCACAGTCCTTTTTACCAGGACACAACCTGTTATTATTGTCATCTTTGTAAAATAACTCAGCTTTTTTAATTGTTTCGTTAGTAATTCCTTTTTTATGTCTTTTACCTAACTCTGTTCGAATACCTTGTTCATTAACTAATTCTATAGTAAGTATAACCTAAATGCACATGGAGTATAAATGCATTTTATATGGAGTATAATTCATTTTTATACTAACCTGATTTTATATCTGCATAGTTATCACCATGAAATGTCAATAATTATGGAAAATATTTGTTATGAGCTGATATACTTCCTTGTAGTATTTATTATAGCAATTACTGTTAGTGATGTTGAGTGCAAATTATGATTGTATATTGCCACTGTTTCACAAGAGTTTGGTCATATTTGATAAAAATTTTCTAACATTTAATTTATACAATCGTTTGTGATTACTACCAGATTATGTTATATAACTTTTTTTGGTGCCTTATATTTGATTTGATATTTATAGTATCAATTTTACTTCTGAAAAAGATTATAATAGCAAAGGTAATTTCAACTTTATTGTTTTTAGGCACTTACAAAGATTTTGGGGTGCGTCTGGTGATTTTTGGCAAGCTGGATGGGACAGAATATTGGACACAGTGGGAGAAGACCCAGTAACATTTTGGGTTTATGGTCAGTTTAAAAATGTATTTTTTAAAAAGCAAGTTTGATTTATATACTTAAATGGTTGATATATATATATATTTTCTTCTTATATGGATGTGGTTGCACTTGCTCATAATAAACTCACTGTAACAAATTCATCATACTGGAGCCTTTATCTTTATAAAACACAACATGAAACCCATTAAAATGGATACTGTAAAACTATTTTAAATTGAAGCATTTTTTTTTTTATCATACTAACATTTAAAAAATTTCTGCTGCTGATTTCTTTAATGATGTTACAAAAGTTATCAGTGCTGAATAATTGAAATATTACTGTTTTGTAACCTCTCTTTATTTGTTTAGCCTCTGGAATTACTGTAAGGTATTACCTAAGAGGATGAATGAGAATGATGTGTATGAGAATGAATGAAGTGTAGTCTTGTACAGTCTCAGGTCGACCACTCCTGAGAAGTGTGTTTAATTGAAACCCAACCACCAAACAACACCGGTATCCACGATCTAGTATTCAAATCCGTATAAAAATAAAACACCTTTACTAGGATTTGAACCTTAGAACTCTTTTGTAACCTGAAGGTCTCCAAATGTTCTTATAGCAAAATACCAAAAATAAATTCCTAGGAAGTAGGAATGATCTAATGTGGGAGAAAGTGCAATAAATGTTAGAAAATTTGCAACATTATGGAATAAGGAAAATTAAGGTTATTTTGTTTAATCTTTTAAGCTTGGAGAGTCTAAAAATGTTATAATTTCATACTGGCTGATTCCCTGGGCTTGTTTGATTACTAGCTGCAGAAGCATGCCGTCAGCACGCTCTCCAGGCAGGTTTCCTGACGTTCGCGTTCGGCATCTTGGAATGGGATTATTATTAAGTGTTCATAACTGATTGCCTCTTGTGTAAAAATATTTTTATTTGAATGATGGAAATTGATATAATGAAAGTTAAATTAGAAATTTGATACTAACAAATCGGGCCTTTCTGCTAGTGATCGGTACATTCCGGTGCCTACTTTATATATATATATATATATATATATATATATATATACATATAATACTTTATATATATATATATATATATATATATACATATATAAAGTTGTTATAATTATATATATATAATATAACAAGTATACACCTGATCCTCATGAGACAGGTGTACTGATAAATTGGGATTTCTGCTAGAGATTGGTATATTCAGATAAAGGAAACAGACACACACACACACACACACACACACACACACACACACACACACACACACACTCACTCACAGGCACAGATACACACACACACTCACCCATAGGCACAGATACAGATACAGCAGACATACACACACACACACACACACACACACACTCACTCATAGGCACAGATACAGATACAGCAGACATACACACACACACACATACACATACACACAGGCACAGACACAGCAGACACATAAACACACACAATACAGACACAGACAGAGACTTGCATACAAATGTCTTTTATTAGGGTAGGATTATTGTGTTCCTATTCTTTGTGGCACCAGTGGGGTTTAGAAATTTAAGTTTGTAAAATTTTGACCAAACTTATATTTTTATCTCTTAAATAATATCAGATGTATTAATCATGTTTTTACTGTTTTTGTAAAACCATGTTTGAAAATCTTAATGAATTGGTTTTTAACAATTTGTAACATCATTTTAACTTTCCCTAAATATTGTTTATTTTTATTAGCAATTTGAATTTTCGGGATTGCATTTGAGAAAATTTGTTGTTAATGCACCACTTGTCAAAAATTATTAAGAAAATATTGAATATTTATAAATTTTTTTTAATGTTGCAAATTTTCAAACAGATTCAACTTTTGAGCAAATATTAAGTTGAGTTTTAAAAGTAAAAGATTATAAAATGTTATATGATTTTATAAAATGAATGATAAAAAATTAAATACCTTATTTTTATGGTATAATGAAATTAATTTTATTATTGTAACCTGTAAATTATATATATTGTAAATAATTTGTTTGTCACAAAACATTTTTAATTTCTAGTGTAAAATAAAAAATTAATTTTAGTAAAATAAACATTTGCAAAAAAAAACAATATAAAACTAGGCTCAGTGTAAGGCGAGATGCTGTAGTGTACTGAACAAATTTGTAACAAGAAATACTTTCAAATAGTTTTCTATTGTTTCCAGATTATTTATTTGTTATTACAACTTTAGCATTACTATTCCCATAAAATGAGTAATAAATGATTTATTACTCATTTAGTTTATGTGTAGTTAACATAATAAATCGCATACTGATTTGTTCTGTAAAGTAATGAAGTTATGCTTCCCATTATTAAGAATTAAATATTTAACAGTCTTCATTTTGGTAAGTATTCTGGAAGGATTTATTATGAAATAAAGTAATCTGTTTACAGTAGGGAATGTATAAAAATTTTTTATTGTAATGTAAGCTATATTTTATTTATTTATTTTTCTGAAATAAAATTAATCATTTTTCAGCTTTTGTGTGAAAAAAATAATCTTTCTGTTTTACCTTATAATTATCTGAAAACAGTGTAACAAAATATTAATTTTAATTATAAAAGTAAAGATGTGAAGGTAAAAGAGATTAACCCTCATGTTTTGTAACCGTTTATGATGATTGTGTTAAATTTATTGGTCATAGTTTCATCAAGATTTTAATAATTTTTTATATTTTTATTTTTTATTCATAACATATATAATTGAAAGTTTCATTCTATGCAGATAATACAAGATTTGTTATTTGTAACTGTTAGTTGAAAAATAGAAGAGAAAAAAAACCAGTAAAACGTTAAAATTTTCTAATATTCAATGAGAAGTTGTTTCTGGATCTAGTTAAAATTCTTAAATGTGAAGTTTTTTCTTTCATTTTAGGTACTGTAATTTTAACAATGTCAGTATACTGGATTCTGGGTGCAATATACACACTTCTGGACATTATTAACAAACCAGCAGCACTTCGTAGGTATAAAATACAACCAGGAACAAATGAACCTGTTGACACAAGTAAACTTATTAAAGTGAGTTAACTGCTCTTTTAAAGCTTTCATACATTTTATTTTTGTTAAGAGAATTAATAGAATAGAATTTGCCAATTATAGATTTTTACTATAAATTTAGAATTGAAAAATTATTAATTTTTTTTTGTTTTGTGTGGATATCTTAATCAAACAGTTGAAGTTTTCATGATAAATTTCACAAGTTGCATAATATAATGGTCCACAGAGTTAGTTTAATTACCCACTTCTTGTCAATTTTAGACATTTTATTGGTGTTATTTTTTTGGATTGTATTTATGTACCTCATTATTTGTGTTATAATCTTTATCACCAAACTTTATAAAATTATTTTTTTTTAATGTTTAGAGAAAATATATTTTAATAACCTAAAAACCAATGTTCAACTCATTAATTATTTTGTTTCACTTTTTACTACATTTTCAGAGTTACTTTCTTTTAATAATGGAGCATCAGCTGCATAAAAATTGTTATAGTTTTTGTACTGACTACATATGTAATGCCATCTACCTACCTCCAACGTAAATAAAATTGCTACTTATACGGAGCTCTTGAAGTATCCCTTATGAGATAACACATTTATAATTAAACAGTACACTTTCCTAAAACTTATATCTACATTAATTTATTTCAATTTAAGCATGTGTAAACATGATTTAAGCATGTGTACATAATTTATTTTTATTTTAGCGTACACTATGGATCTTTTTCATTTAAGATTTATTTTTATGTTGGTGGGTTTTAGTTCTTAATCTTTAATTGTGAATTTTAAACATTTAGTTTCTTACAGTAAATACATCATATCCAGGTGATGATAATGTGAAAGTGTTTTTTGCCCTGAAAAAGAAATTCAAGGCATATCTTAGTTCATCAAAAGAAAAAGGATTTTTTTATTAATTTTGCAAATCTCTGATAATAAATGGAATACTTTCTACCTGCAACTTACATCTGATAAACTCAGGACAATATGATGATGTAGATCAGTGCTTCCCAACCTTTTTTTGTTCCCGTACCCCTTAATAAAACTTTTCATTTATGAGTACCCATCTCCTGATAACTCCATACCTACTCCTAAAAATGTGTCTCGTTTCTCTTAAGGTCTATCTATTGTGAAATGTTAACTTTGAAATATACTAGTAGTGTCTCTAGAGACTTGTGATCTATAGAGAGTTACTGTACATTTAACAGGAGTCCCTATATGTGCATTAACCCCTTTATGTACATTAACCCCTTATGGAATTTTGGGTTTTAACTGAACCGTCTATAGTAGCACCCTGGTTTCCATGCGACTGAATCATTGCATTGCATTACTTGCAACTGCTAAATTGGTATGTTGAATTTCAGGGCTTGTCGTAGCTTTCTTAAGACTTCCAGTTTTTAGCCACTTATCCATTTTGAGAATAAGAAAATATGGACAGAAAGTAACAAAAAGAAACAATATGTAAACACTTCAAATTAACATTCAAAAAAGGTAATTATAATTTATATTTCTTACTTAACGCGTCAAAAAAGTAAACGCAGATGGTCGCATTCATTAAAATCACTGTTGCCAGATTGATGACATTATACTTTTTGCATGGATCGGGTGATTATACCATGTGTTCGAGTCGTGGCTGAACGGAGTAGAATTTTCGGGCGGTGTCTATCAAACGTTTCATCCTTAGCAGCAAGTGTTCAATAGAAAGTCGGTATACGCTGTCAAAGAATTATAAAGAATCCTTTGCGTACAGTAGCTGCTTAGATAGGCAGTATATGAACGAATGTACTGTATTTTACCAATCCAACGCCCATAGTCTAGCAGTAAGTTATTAGTTATAAGGTTCATTTTAAATTACATATTGTAGACATAATACATTATAATAAAGTTTATATAAGTTAAAAAATAAGTTAAATGTTTTAACTTCTCAGTATTTCTGCCATTACCAATATAATTTTCACGTACCCAATGGGACCCCGCGTTACCCCTGGGAGGTAATCGCTGATGTAGATGGAAGTGACAAACATATTTCCAAACTTGTTTGCCAAATCGATCGTCATTGTTATTATGAAGACACTGTTATGATATGAACTTTTGTCTGTTCTCTGATCATTCGTAGGTCTTTCCATCCTGTCTGGTAATTCCAAGTATTCATCATTCCATATTTCTTTGTGTTACCCACAACTTATGTAATGTAATGATGAACAGTTAATGTCCAAGTTTCAGTTCCATAGATAAGGACTAGCAGGATGCAATGATCAAAAACTTTCTTTTTGAAGCAAAAGGGGAATGTTTTTTTTTTAAATTTGTTATGCCTTTCACCCAAGTGTAACTTATTCAACCTCTTTGATTGTATTAACCTCAGTTAATATTTGTTGGCAAAGATAAATGTAATCATTTACATGTTCAAATTCTCCAGAGACAAAAATCTTTCTTTCTTGGCAAATACATGACCTGACTCTTTTTTCTAAGGTTCATCCTTGCACCATAGGATTCACCAGCCACTTCCAGTTCATGTATGTTTTTTGATTTTTCTATTGATATTAATTTTTTTTTTCAATATATGTGTTAAAATATTTGTTGCAGGTTATTGGATCTGTAGTGTTAAATCAAATAATTGTTGGATTACCAGTTTCATACTTCAGTTATCATTTAATGAAATGGAGAGGATTCCCTCCATTAAGAGAATTGCCAACATTTCACTGGGTACTTGCTGAATTAGCATTGCATATATTAGTTGAAGAAATCAGTTTTTATTATTCACACAGGTGAGTGTTTGTATTTGTATTATATCTATTAATTTTAAAGGGTATATCCAATAAATATATATATGTGTGTGTGCATGCACGCGCACGTGTGTGTGTGTGTTTAAGAAAATTGATTTTGTGTAATTACACCTGTTAAACTACTCTGTTAATTTGTGTTTCCGTAAAACTTTCTTTTTGTATGCGAGTAAATTAGCTTTAAACAATCTTAGCAATATAGTGTATAAAATTTAAATTTTAAAAACATTATATATATATATATATATATACATACACACACATACACCCACACTCAGAGGGGTGGAGAGAGATACACACAAGGATAGAATGGTGGGAGGGGATAGGTGGATAGGGGTTAGTGAGTGGTAGGGTGGGTGAGGGAGGGTGAGAGAGTGAGAAAGGGAAACAAATGTAATACTTAGTGTACTGAAGAATAAAACATAGCGTCAAAATAGGGAATTATTCACAAAGTGCGTAGTTAACTAATGAAGATATGTATGTTCAGATATGCAATATCTCATGAAGGGTTATAAATGAAAATAAATCAAATTCTATTAAAAGTAAACATAGTAAACTTGAAAATCATGTAATGTTATATATAAAAAAAATAATAGTAGTAATAATGTAGAGTGGTCATTAATAGTGAAGTTCTTTTGTGTAATAATTGATTAATACTTCTTTGGAATGTGTTTCTATAGAAAAACTAGAAAGAATAAGGATATATGAAATTTTTTTATCTACTACTTATCTTTCCCTCATTATTTATTTATTAAGTAATAATTAGTTAAAGCAGATAGATGTTAATAAAAATTTACATGTACCAATTATAACGTATGAAATGGAACAAGTAGATTTGTACAGGATCATTTGATAGTAGTATTTGAATGTAAATTATCTTATAGGGGCAAAGTAAATGGAAAAGTAAGCTATGATGTCTGTTCGAAAAGTGGGCAAAACATAGGCTGTGAAAAATAAATTAGTTTATTGTAACTATAGTCTTTCAGAAGTAATCCCCTTGTGACTTCACACACACACATATTTAACCCAATGGTCCTTCCATTGTTGGAATTATTTGTCATAATCCCCTTTTGGAATGGGTACTAGTTGTGTTATTGCAAATATCATTATATCTTCCTGGCTATCAAATCTTATCTTTCTTAACCTTTTCAGCGTATGTTCAGCTTTGGGAATAACCAGAAATCACAAGGAGCCATATGTGGTGTGTAGTCCAATGAACCTGTGGACTTCTATGCTGGATTAAAATAGATTAGATGTAAGAATGAGTGAAATAAAACTTGAGACATAAACTATGTTTGTGGTGAATTGGGAAATCATTTATTTAAAATTTAAAGCTCATAAATTTATAACATAAATTATTCCAATAAATAAAGTCTTTAGTAATAAATGTTCACTTATAAATATAAACAGAGAAAAAACATAGGTTGGATAGACATACATAAATGTAAACAAGTGATCTGATTGCAGTATCAGTGAGGTACTACTATCACTTGAAACACTTTGAAAACAAGGTTAACTTACTCTCAAGTTAACATTAAAATAATTTTAAGGGTTTTTTTTTTAGATAGTTACTTATTCCTGCTTATTTATTTATTAACATTCTAATAAAATAAAAATGTATCAATATAATAAAAATTAAGAACTATTAATCATTTTTTCCATCACCTGTATTTGAAAACTTCAATCTCTTAAACCAATGAAAAGTAGATTCAAAAACATAATGATATCTTAATACTTCTATAATAATGTTTGTAGTTATTTTAATGGAAATGTAGTCTTTAATATATCTACAAATAAGCACTTTAGATGAAGTTCCAAAAATTAGATTTACAAGAACAGTTTATTTAAATCGGCTTTATATTTTTGAGTAAAACACAAATAAATAGATGGAAATCAAGATAATAGGCGATTCACTTTAACAATGTTTTTATCAAAACTACAGTTTTTAATATATATAGCAATGTTGGAAAATAATTTTTTGTGAAAAAAATTTCACCTAAAAAATTTATATCATTGTGTCTGTGGGTGGATGGTTGATGGGTTGATGTACACTGTGTAAAACAATTTTTTTCACATTGATGTAACTATATTTCTTCTACAGCAGAGTATACTTTTAATATATACATCATCAATAGATAACGTGTAACTGTACTTAAATGCTGTGTGGTTATTTTTTCTTTTAAAGTGTAAAAAGCATATTATTCACTATTTTTTATAACTGGGTTTTTTTATACATTGTAACTTGATAGAAATATTTGTGAATTAAAGATTCCGGTGTTGTTATAAAAATTATAATTGAATTTTGAAAATTACAAGAAAATATTTTGGTTTGTCATTGAACATTTTCCAATTTTATAACATAATTTTAATATATTAATTTTCAGTAATCTTGTTTTTATTTCAATACAAAAAAAAATGTTATTGATTTGAATTTTCTGTGTACCATGAAATGACTTTATTCTGTGAAAGGAATTAAAAATTGGGCAAGGTAGATTGACAGAATTAGTTAAAATAAGGCAACACCTTCTGATAATCAACTAAGCTCTTACCTTATAAACATTTGGAGTTGGTTGCTTGTTGGCTAATGTTTTTTTGTTTTCATTAGTATTTGTTTTATTATTATAATATTGTAAAAAGTAATATACTTAAAAATATCAATAAAGATTTTCATTGAAAAAGTTTCACTAATTCTAATCATCTTCAGTGATAATTAAACAATGGATGTTCCTAATTGTTCCTTAAAAGAAACAAGTACAAGTATAAAACATTTTTAAGAATATTGTACAAAAAATGTGTTCAGTAACCATAAATTGGCAAATATTAAATTAGTTCTTTTTTAGAACCTAAAATAAATCTTTAGAAATCCAGTTAAAAGTTTCATAATTGTTGCATTGAAAAAATTTGTAATTTACTAAAATTGTGTTTTTGTTTCGAGGGGATCATAAAACATCATCTGAAACACCTCAGCATGCAAAAATTTAAACCAATTAATTTGCTTACCTTTCTTTACATAATACATAATATACTGTGTAGTTATAGGGTATAAATATATAGGAAAATAAAAGAATTAAATTTAATTCTTGAATAATTAAGAAAGAAAATTGTATGCAGTTCTGAAACAGAAGACTGACTTTTCATAATTTAATTTGGTTTTAATATTTTTTAAAAATTTGGTTTTAAAAATATTGCTAACAATAGATATTGCAGATAAAGAAACGGCAATGTTCCAACTTCCAGTATCACAGTAAATCAAGCTTCTAACTTCAAATTGTTTCAATTTTAATTAATCATAACTCAAGAATGATTCAATCAATCATCATTAAATTTTCACATGCACAACTTCAGATATACTATAACAGCATATTTAACTTTCAGTAAAAGTGATCATGTAGTTTTTGAGATTTTGAAGAAATAAATTTTTATAAATTTTGGTTTGAGGTGATCATAAAAGCAGACTTTTGTATCCAGATTATATGTATGTGTGTGTGTATATTTTAATCCATCAGGTTCAGTTATACTCAATTATCTGTCTGCAGTGCTTTGTGAGCTGTAACTTCATCATCAACAGACCAATTTTATAGATTGCACATAATTATAAATAAGTATGTTAGTTGAAAAGGTAGTTATTAAAAAAATAAACAGTTAAAATTGTTATTATGTATGTACATATATATATATATATATATA
>JAAAKQ030161580.1:0-12706 GCA_010016005.3 Zanna intricata | reverse complement strand
ATTCAAATCCGTATAAAAATAACTACCTTTACTAGGATTTGGACCTTAGAACTCTCGACTTCGAAATCAGCTGATTTGCGATGTCGCGTTAACCAATAGACCAAACCGGTGGGCTTAACTTAATTATATGCTGCAATAAAAATTGATTTTTCTTAAAAAAAAAAAATTCAAGATCCTCCCAAGATCGAATACAAGATTTCCAACCCCAAAATTGTGTGAAACGTGCATTTAACTGATCTACAAAGCGATCAGAGTTCTACTGACGGTAAAGCTCATCCTTGACTAATAGAAAGCCTAATAGTGAATTCGGGTCTTTTCTGTCTCCCCCCCCCCGATGGTTTTTTTTTTTTTTTAATGTTACGTATTATATTTTGTTTTTCTTCCAAATCAGTGGATATTTGGAAGTATTTACAGAGAAATTAACTTTCGCTCGCCAGCCAAAGTTAGCGAAGGAAGTGAGCGTAATTAGATTACATTCGTAGCTAGACTTATAGCTTATGCTTAGATTATATCTATAATTTATATGTATAATTATATTCATATTGCTTATACTGGACCTCTCTCAGGTAGATTCGTAAGACCTATGTTTGAATAAAGTCTACGAGTAGAAATAAAAAAACAGGTTAAATTTGGTCAGATTATAATTATAATTTCTCTGCTTTGGAAGAAAAATATATTACGTAACAAAAAAAAAAAGAAGAAAATAATTGTGGCAGAAAGAAAAAAGACTAATAATAGAAAATTCTACTATTTATCAACTTTTTATTGTAAAATATTTCGCCTATCGTCACTTATAAAGGAATTGATAATAATTTATAATTATTAAAATAAAATTTTGAATTGTTAAATAATATTGAGCAATTAATGAAAATTGGTGAAGCAGATGGTGACTGCATGAATGTTTGCTGTGATTTTTAAGGAGATACTGTAGTACTGTACCGGTAATTTCGTGATACTCATTAAACAGATAGTTTTTCCACTCTTCGCACTAGGAACGATTGAATTTGTTTAAATTATTCACTATCTTTTACTCTGCTTAATTTTGGAATCTTTATTTCAAGGAAATAAGTTATTTTTATATTTAATATTATTATTATTTTATATATTTATTTATTATTTTTTTTTTTTAAAGAGGTTAGCATAGTTACCTCTACGTTTTTGGAGTATTACCTTATGTTGAATGAGGTTAAAAGCGGCACCCACTGGCAATGATGTCATTGATATGACAATGACATCATCAACAGTACATAATTTTACACTGTAGACCAAGAGGCGGTCACTGCTGTTCATTGTAATAAATTAAATACCGTTTTGAAATTCACATTATTGTATTTTAATATTACCTTCATGACACAATAGTTCATTCACACTTTTAACCTCGATATTATTTTACAACTCTGTTTTAACATCTTCATAAACAACTAACTTAATACTTTATTTAATTATCAATTAGGCGCTTTGTTTATGCCTTCAAAGATAGTGCCGTAAGTTTGTAAAAAAAAAAATGTTATAGATCTAGAAAACAAGGTCTAGAAACCTGTAAAATTGACAAAGGTTTTATTACGTAATACTGTTTTTTAGTAACATATATACATCAAAAGCAAGTAAATCTTGCTTAATGTTTATTTTATAAATATTTATTTGAATCACTTCTGGGTCACGATTAACAAGTATATTTTTGGACCACTCAGTTTCAATCTTCATGTGACATAACCTTTCGTCAACTTCACTTACTTTGTGTTACATTAATAGTAATTGTTTTCCTATATGTAATAAATCTGGGACGATAGTTGTTACCTATATTTTTTTTCAGTTTTTGACAGTTTTTTTTCAGTTTTGTTTAATGAAAAGAAGTGAATTATTATATACAACTCAACTGTCTTTCAGATCTTGTAGAGTGAATTATAATATTGGATTTCCGTAGTTATAAGGATATATAATCCCTTTTATGTTCAAAAAATATAAAATAAAATTAGTTACGGTTATCAGTTTCTTCTTAAAGAAAGGTTTTCTACGTAAATTTCGTTATTAAAAATATGAAGAAAGTAAAGTGTTGGCATTTTGGGTATTCATTATCGGCGATTTTAAGCCAGAAGAAGCCTTATTCTTCGAAAAACATTACAAGATTACAAGAGTAGTCAACCATTATAAATGAACTCTCATATTATTAATGAATGAAATGTTCCGTTAATATATATATATATACATATCTTGTTTGCAGTTTTTTATGAATGAAATAAAAACGGATGTTGTGTAATAATATAATATAGCGAGTAATTTTAATTTTTTCATTGATAAAAATATCTATAAATATACATAATGTAACAACAACCTATCTGCACTATGTAACGTATATATGTATATATATATTTTTAACTTCAACGTGTTACTAGCAGTTAACTTTTTTTTTCTCTTTCTGTACCGTTTATTTTTAACTGGATTCAAATAATCAAATCGTTAATGTGAAACGTTTTTGTGGTAACAATTCCACAGATTTATTACTCTAATATAGGAGTCGTACTTTTATATATCTAATCTTAGATATATAAGTATTAGCCGGTGTAGTGATTAGCCGGTCCGGCTAGCAAGAACTTAGACCTTTGGGTCGCAGGCCCCCCAGGCGAATCCCGATGACAACTCAGGGGCTCCTCGAGGCCTCCTCACAACTGATACTATACAACTAAACTGATAAATAATGATTTGTAGTATTCAGGCTTTATAGAACCCTGAAAAAGAAAATAAATTTCAAAAGATATAATAATATTAACTATGTTAACTAAAGTACCTCTACCCCTTTGACGAAAAAAAACTTATTTCTTTGCCGTGGGGGTAGAAATATAATAAAGAAGTAAAAGGATTAATGTATTTTTCCTTAATGAATCTATTTAATTCACAACTTCATTCTCCTTGAGGGCGAAGAAATATTGAATGATTTCAATATCTTAATCTTCAAGTGGGCTCGGGCCTTAGTCCATAGCTTAAAATCTTCCCTGCTATAACACGAGTGTATCATGAAAATTTTTTAATTTTTTAAAATCGGAATCGAATTGAAAACTGTTTGCAGAGATGAGAAAAAAGATAAGAGCACACCATTGCATCTTGAGCAAAACAGCTCCCCTTGGGCACCCCGTTTGTTACCAGTTGATGGTGATGATTGGTCTAGCTTCTCATGAGGTGCTCTCGCATATTTTACCACTCTAGCCTCACACGCAGTCCGCGGGAAACACATTATTGTTAAACAGAATTTTTTTACGTAAATTTGATTCTATTAATTCGAACCATTCTATTCAAATCTTGCTCACACAGTGATAAGAGCCTCAGGGTTCACAGTTCATTAATTCAATTCATTAAAGTTTGTGCTTCGACCGGCAAATTTCTACTAGTGCATTAAAATATTTTTTGAGATGAAATGTATCTAAAACCTTCTCAGTTATGCCAAGAAACATGGGTAAAAATTTGATTGCGGTTGAATGAGTATATTTTTTGTTTATCCGGAGCAAACAAAAATTTTCTTCCTCTTTGTTTTACAAATAAAATAAAAAATAATATCCTAATTATTACACCTAAATGACGATTTTATAAAAATTGTACATCATCAGAATGATGTAAAAAGAGATGGAATAGAAAATGTAGTTTGGATGTGTGTTGTGATATTTTTTTCTTCAAAAAAGCTTAATAAAAAATATTAAATTAATAATACATTATTGAATTATTGTGAATTTATTAATGATGAATGTAAGTTATTTTTTCGCTTTCATATAATATGTAGTCACAGACCTTATATTAAATGTGTACCAGTTAATACTGAATACTAATCGTTAAACATTAACTAATTATTGGTAAAATAGAAGTAATGTTTAAAATTGAAAGATATCATAAGAAATTTGTATTTATAAACTACTCCACATACCTCTTTACTATGTTTTATTCTTAATAGTACACATTATTTCTTTCTAAATTTATTACTTGAAATTATAACAGATTAAAACTAGAATCGTATTGACTGATGTTAATCATTTAATTATTGCGCGTTATTAAAAACTTTCAAGTGTGTAATTTTCAAGTTATTAAAAACTTTCATAGCTCCATAGCTGCTAGTACTGTTACCAGATATTTATCCGAATATAAAAATTTAAGCTTACGTTTAATCACAAAATTACATTAAATAATTTCCGTTATTTGTACATTAAATAATTTGTTTGTTTATAATTTGTAATTATCTTTTTGGGTTACCATTAAGATGTCCGTGTGTTATTTAGTTCTCTAGTAGAAATTATTATTAGCTTTACTTAAGGTTTTTTCTGTACAGAAATATAATGTAAAATACATTTCATCATCACAATTTGGAACAAAACATATGTCTAAAAGTTTTTACAATTCGTACTAATTACTGTTCACTAAAATTGAATTAAGAGTTAACGTAATTCCAATGGTTGATTGAAGTCGTACGATATCATACGACAAAATTCTACTGCTCTCCTCAAAACATATTAATTTGTATTTTGAAAAGAACAGAGAAATATATTTGTAAACTTTTCATATTGTTAAGAATAAGATTCAAAGAATGATTCCTGTAATACAAAAAAGCCGACAACAGAGTTGTCGGACTTTCCCGTCACGCGGTTTTTTTCTGGTGCACGGCTTACACACAAATACACTCATAATGTAATTAAAAATATTTAAAATTTTAATTAAATATAATAATTTTTATTTATTTAATTCAATTATTCTAATTAAGCGCTGGCGCATACATTATTCTTTAGCGCAGGTGTGGTGGTACTTAATTTTTAACGGATTTGAATACTAGATCGTGGATACCGGTGTTTTTTGGTGGTTGGGTTTCAATAACCCACACTTCTCGGGAGTGGTCGACCTGAGATTGTACAAGACTACACTTCATTCACATTCATACACATCATCCTTATTCGTCCTCTGAAGTAATTCCTTACGGTAGTTTCGGAGGCTAAACAGATAAAGAGAGAGAGGTGTGGTGGTACTAACGGCTACTTTTGTACAGTTTAAATATTATTCATTTATTTACTTCTACTGCTCATGTTATAGTAGTAGACTACTATAACAGATCTATGTCAGTGTTACACTAGCGCTCCTTGTGGTAAGAGGGGATAGTATTGACGCAGTATACCCACTTAGCCATTAGTTTATTTAGGGTACTTTTTGGGGTGGGGGTGCGATTTTTCAAAAAAGTTTTTGCAAATATTATTATTTTTTAATCATTAACAAATGTGTCTAAGAAAGATACGACTTGAATTAGGCGAAATCTCGGGATACTGAGGGTGACCTTGCTGTACTGCTTCCCCCCTCCAACTGACCTTTCAAGTTGAAAATTTAATGGCATAATGCCCTGTATGTAGAAGTAATCTGATCACGTTTGGTAAAAAATTATCAAGTATTTCTGGTATAAGGTGTGCAACACCGAACACACACATTTACATACGAACATCCGGATAATTTTCATCAGGTTGTTTGGGTTTGTTAAGTGTCATAACGTCAAAATCCGATGAAAACCGCATATGCCCAAATTGGACCGATTACAATACTTCACCTTCTAAATCTATAGCTCCGCTATAACGCTAGAAAGGAATATAAAATTATTTTTAACAGCCGATAAATACGTTGGTAGTTCGCAGTGACAAGGATTGTAAATTTCTGTAGTCTTTTTAAATGATAACAAGCTATCACGTAGTTTTATTTATCAACGATATTTGGTTCAATCTTTGTTTTAATCCACCATCTATCACTAATAATGCCTAAACCGCTATTGCCAGCCGTCTTACTCGAGTAATGCTGCTTAAATCAATCTTTCTATTAGAACTGATCAAATTTAATGTAACGAACGTAACCAGTTACTCTTGCAAATTCGAATGACAGGTTTTTTAATGTGAAGTCGTATCCAATAATTGTTCACAAAGAACTTATAGGTACTTACTTCCCTCAGAATATTTCTAAGAATTTTTTTGTTAAATTAATTATACCTATATTGTAATTATTTTTTAGGCTTTAAAATTAAACCGAGGTAGTTTTAAATTGTTACTAATGATATTCCGTCTTGGGAAAATTTAATTTTTTTTGTCCTATATTAAATTAATTTGTCCGTTTGACGTGATTATTTTATCTGCGTTTATCTATTATAATAAAATAATCTGCATAGTATGAACGAAACGTGACAACACTGTTATTATAAATGTCTATTTCATTTTAACGTAAATAGTATTTTTTAGTCTCAGATAATTTATTCTAACTGTTGATGGTTTATTTAAATCTACTTAAAATTTTTATGAGAAAGTATTTATAATTTTAATGATCCATGTTTATAAGTGGAATCAATATGCATAATCCCTTTTATAACAATAATGTCAAAATATTAATTCATGGAAAAAACTCAACGTGTTAGGTTATGTAATTTTATAGCATGTAATCTCAACGACTAAAATGATGTGTATGACGATTATTCATACATCACTAAATATAAATTGATCTGTTATTTAGTGAAATAGAATTATATTATGAAGAAAATATTCAATGATGGCTCACCACCCATCATTAAATCAATCGTGTTATTGTGGCATGTTGATCTTGAACTCATCAAATCGTTCCCTGGCCTTCATATCAAAAGAGAACAATGGTCTGTCCGCTCAACTTGATTAATAACAACAGTCGGTTCCTTTGCATTACTTATTTTACATTGAATAATCATATTTCCAGAGGTCATTGAGCTTAAAAAATTGTTCCACGAATTTTTGGTAATGGTGCATGTGGAAGTTATTTTATCTCATTTTTAATTTAATGTATAATAAATTAATGACACAAATTGATATCTATATTCTTAAACGTTAATTTCCTGGATCTATTATCTTTTATTTACAATATTTATAAAACGGAAATTAGTTTCATTATCAAGATCAAGTTCACCTAATTTATTTTGTTTGAAGAAAAATTGCAGGCTGAAATAGCTGCCTATAATAAATTTTTTTTTAACTAACTGAACATCCCGGAAGGGACTCATCGATCTTAGTTTGGAGAGATATTTTCTGTCAAAGTTATTTCAATTTTTAACTGCTTTAATTATTTCCTTCTAAAATCTTTTGCCAAAGTTCATCTCCAACCTGTGAATGACGGAAAGCTTTTATCAGAACAAGTACAAGCATAATTTAAAAATTGTACATTTTTTCAGGTTTTATTAGCTTCTGTCCATTGAATTCGTTTGTTTGACTATATATCCTCGGCGAATAAACATAAAGATTTAGTATCGGAAGAAGATCAGAACTCCAGTTCAACCTTTTTAAACTATTTTATCAAAAGTTGTAAATTTGACAAGGTTTAAATTTTTACATCGGCATAATTTGGTTTATTGACATATTATATCCCAAATGATTAACTGCCAAAACATTTTTTTTTTCATGAGAATGAAGTCAGCTGTCACTGCAAATATTTTATGCTAGAAATAGTTAATATACTATCAATCATATTAAAATAAGTTGTCCTGTACCACCAAAACAGGTTCGATAGTTATTGGGTGTTGTCCGGATAAAAAAAAATTACGTATAGTAGATTACAGGAAAATTCCCTTGTTTTACATGCAAAGCGAAGATATTACGAAAATAACCAATGAAATGATACACAAAAGTATAGTTTGCACTTTTTGGTATATTACAAAATTCTATATAATTAACGTCTCTTATTTTAGAGATTTAAAAAATAATTATTCTCGCATACTAATACACACATTCACTGTGTCTACATGTTAAGCCTAAAGAATCTATAAATTATAACTATTAAGGAATTAATTATTTATACATCTATCTATAACCTAAAGCTTTTTATAACGAATATTGAAAATGTCTGTTATATATTTGAATGCAATCCTGAAGAAGTTTTTTCATAATGATAAAAATTTAGTTGCTGCTTTTTATATAAAAGAAACTCAGTCTAAAATGCTTATTTTTAATTCATTGAATGTTCTCTTTTAACACTTCCATAAATAAAACTTAGGAAACGAAAGAAGATTGCGAAGAGGGGTTGAGTTTGGCTGTGGTTTGAGTTTGGAGTATGACGGGATCGAAAAATTCTGAGATATTATTCGGTCTCGAAAAAAACCTCATTTGTATTCTTCTATTTGATTCAGGAATTTCTTTTCATCTTACTGTATTCAATGATACAGTTTGTGAGATTCTAATCCTAGTTAATAAAGATAAGAATTTATTGCATTCAATTATTTTTTTAACAGCCGCCATCATTCCTCACAGGTGGTAGTGTGGGTCTCTCACCCACTAAAACACCTCCCCCCTTTCCGTCCAGGGGCGGCCGGAATCGCCTCTCGGCATAACATCGGCCAGCCCTGGGTGTCGTGACAGCAGATTACCCCTGCCTACTACCCTTCCCGTTTGGGTTCCTGCAGCGGAGCCCCCCTTTGGGGTCCTCTTGGCATCCTTAGAGCGTGGCAACTCCCCGCTTGTGGGAAGCTGACACGTTCCTCCTCCAAGAGGCTGCCCTTCCCGCCCTACACCAAGCCTAAAGGGGCGGCATGCGCATTTAAAAATGCACGAGGTTCCCTCTCCCTCTCACTCGCGACCTCTCAAACCTAAGAGGGGCCGGAATGCTTCATCGGAAGTACCCCGATTCAGTACACTCTTGCTTGTGTCCCGAACCAAGGCATCCTCTGCAAACAGGCTGCCTCCCATGCCCTGGTCGTCGCCACGTTTCGTCCCGTTCCTTCTTCACCCCTTTATATATATAATTTTTTTTTATATATATACTTCTTTTTTTTTTTTTTTGTATATATACTTATACTAACGTAGGAGTCGACTGCTGTTCAGATGCTGTCTTCAGTCGGCTGCCCAGAACGCAGCTTCCTCTTCCTTGATCCTCAGGATTCTGGTTGTGGAGATATCGTTCCACTGCTGTTTCCCCCGGAGCATGTATTCTAATATGGTTTCTGGTGTTAAGTGCTGGATACCCAGTAGTCTCTTGGTCCCCACCCATCGGTGACAGTGGAAGAACACAAGCTCCGGTGAGTCCTCGGCTCTGCAGTAAAAGCAGTTAGGGTCACCTCGTCAACGGAATCTGTGCAGATAAGTCCAGAATCCACCATGCCCCGAGATGAGTTGTGTGAGGTAGTAATTGACCTCACCGAAACCCCTACGGAACCACGGCTCTACCCTAGGAATGAGCCCATGAGTACAGGCTCCCTTTTCTGATCTTCCCCAGGCATCCTGCCATTCTTGAAGCAACAGTTCCCTGGCAGCCAACATCGGAACGCCCTCGTGCTTTCTCTTCAGCTCGAGGGCCCTGAGTCTAATCGGCGGGACACCCGCGATCACCTCTATCGCTTCCGCCGACACAATTCGGTATCCAGAAGTGATCTTGAGCGCCGCTCGTCATTGAACCGAAATGTAGCGGCGTTCATTGCGTTTGATCAGCAACGCCTCGTACCACGCTGGGACTGCTGCTTGCTACACACCTAATAAGGGTTCCTAACAAGCGAGGTAGTGATTAGTTTCCTGCCTTTGTTACTACCATTGCTATATTGGTGAGCACAATTTTCTAATCATTAGATGTGGGATTATCCAGGAAATTTTTTAAGTATTGGTATCGTGTTATGTGACTTTTCGATCAATGTTATTAGCTTAAAGGTTAATTATAATTTAAGCTTATTAATGTTTACAGTAACGAAGTATTACTTAGCATTGAAGCTCTTAGCTGAATATGCTATTGATAATTATTATTTGCTGAAAACCTTTTAGATTACCGGAAAACAGTCGTCTCCAAAAGTTGGATATCAAACATACAGAATAAAATTTCTGCTACTTTATTTTTAATAAAAAGTTACGTCAGTCCAAAATGTTGAGTTCAGAAGTATCATGTTACCTGAGGTAATAAATCTCATTTTTTTTAAATGTGATTCTTTTCAGTTATGTCCTTGACAATACTAAACTTTAAATCTTGACTAAAAGAATTACTACACTACTTCAATAAATAAATAAATACGAGACTATTTATGTATTTGGTCAACTAAATTTGTTCAGTTTGGGTGAATGTTAAATTAGCTTTACTGAACTGAAAGGGTATAATTAATGATTCCTTTCCGTTTCTTTTTTTCTTTTTACCCTGCGTATTTTCCATTAATCAAGTTAACGAGTTTCTTTTGAGTAATGGGTTACATTTAAATATTGATCATGTTTAATTATGTTGTAGGTATAGCTTTTGTACATTCCTCCTTTTAAACTGGTTACTTCATTCACAAAATAAAAACAAAAAATAAGTAAAAAGTAATTAAAATAACTGGTATTGCCTAATATTAAAAATACTTAAATAGTTTTAGATTGTTTTTTGTTGTGTCTCAAATAAACATGTTAAGAAGAAGAGATTTGCAGAAAAAATGTATAAAAATTTATTGAGGTGCTTGTTTAGTTTCTCTTTTACGTGTTTTTTCTTCTTTGTACGAACAATATACATTGTTTCCTAAAATATTGCTTTTTTTTTTTAGAGAGAGAAATCATGTTCATTAAAAAATCAGTTTTGAACGTGCCCTGAGTATCGGTGAGTACGGCATACTTAAACGAATCAGTATATTCAGCTCAGTGAAGAAGGGAACGAAATCCACTTCTCATTTTCTCTGGTAAGCTTGGCCGGTTAGCTAGTTATTCTTGAGAATGTCTATGCCATTAGAGATGATCTACAACCATTTTGGATACGGCTTCTAGGATTCACATGCATTCTCGGATTTAATGAGTTAAAAAATTGTAATTTAAAATGAACATAATTGTTAATCAACCTTATATGGGATTTAAGTAAATCCCAATTATTTTCGTTTTTATTTACCGTTTAATTTTTCTTAAATATGTTGTAAAGAATTTGTTTGACAACATAGATACTCAATTTTCAGTCACTTTATTAGACTTCATTAAATCTTACATTTCTGAAAGGAATTAGTCAGAAATTAGAACTATTCTTCAGTACCATCGACTGTAGTGTGTGTCATTGCATTAAGAGAGATCAAGAGGAATCAACTTTTACTCAATACTTCAGTCAGTAACTTCTTGTGCAGTGACAGGATTTGAAGCAAAGTCCCGGGGTAGATCCACAGTCTGGCAGGGCTTCCAGATTACTCAAAGAATACGGCGTCATAGGTTTTCGCATTGGTCTAGTTTCCAGATCCGGGGAACCTAAATTGAAAAAGTTCTCTTCTTATTCAAAGAGAAAAAAAAACAGGCTGAATGCGAAGAAGGACTAACGAAGACAAAAGAGGTTTAAACTAATAATAGGATTCGGAATAAATGCTCATCCTGTTCAAAGGATTTCACAAAATGGAAGTTCTAGTTTTTTATATACCATTATCCGTAATTTCAGAACCGAGTAAGATTATAATTGATTTGAAAAATATAAAGTGACAGTCTGTAGCTGAGTGAAATCCCACAGCCATAAAGATATGAATAATCTATTACAGTATCTATTAACAGATTGTTAGAAACTCAATATTTGTTCATTGATTAAAGTATATTTTTAACTTCGGAACATAATCAAAAGCACTTCTACGAAAGTTTGATTTTTCTTTTTGTAATGTAGAGCTGATCCCACTCTTATGCGCTGTGTGGAACTTCCAATATGATTCATTCTGTATCTAGCTGTACTTTGTAGTGGTTTAAAGACTCAAAAGAATTTATTTTTATAAAAGTTTGAAAATCATGTTTGTTAAAACTTCAATCTTCTTTCACTATAGTATTAGAAGATTAAAGAATATAAAGGGTTAACTTTAATCCTTTTTTGGAGTGATTTTAATGAAACTTTGATTAAACGTAAGTCAAAATATTTTTTAAATATTTCTGATTATTTTATTAAAATTAATAAAATGTTGGACATTTCATTACATACGAGTATAAATGCGCATTTTACGATCGTATTTTTTTCTTACAGATTATGTCTCATAAGTAAAGCAGTTTAATTGTTAAATTTGTATACGAAGTGTGATACAGCCAGTTGACTGTTATTTCAAATCTCAATCATTTATTTCTGATTATGGTACTTAAATGATCTCTTAATAATTATTTTTTAATTGCTTGATAACAGTTTTAATACATTAAATTAAGTCCTTTATTTATTTAATTTAAATTACAGTAGGTTTTTATTTTTACTATTTCTCATGTTATTCTGTAAATAATTTTACATGGAATTTCATTAGAAACTTAACAATATTTTTTTATTGTTATAATAATAGTTATTGTAGGAAAAAAGAAACGAGTAGATCCAATTATGTGCCAATTATGATTAGAAATTAGGGGAAGCTGTAATGCTATATACTGAAAAAGACGAATATATTTTATTAAAATATTTTAACGCAAAACTGTAACTACGATTAATTATAATCTCCCGGAGGTGTGATACCTTTGTATATAAATGCAGTCAGATTAAGAAATTATTTGGATTATATTTTAATAACCTATGCCATTTTTCAAATGAAATTGCGCAATTTCATTTGAGAAATGGCCTAGATTAAAAGGGAAGTGATTAGAAAATAAAATCGACTATCCTTAATTATATTCGGTTAATATCAAGCGAATTATTAAACTTCCTTTCAAGACTTTCTGTAACGACTGGAGGCATGCATTCGCGGTTTCAGGAAACCAGTTATCTTAGCTGGTGACCTGAATGCCGAATGCCAAGAATTGGCAGGACGACGATCCACAGCTAG
>JAAAKQ030161569.1:0-12706 GCA_010016005.3 Zanna intricata | reverse complement strand
ATCCCGGTCAGGCATGGCATTTTTCACACACGCTACAATTCATTCATCTCATCCTCTGAAGATATACTTAACTGTAATTCTGGAAGTTAAAAAAAAAAACAATTTAATTCAAGGGTACTGACCTTGACTTAAAGTTGTTGTTTAATAAATACTTTTTTTTTATACACACAACTTTTGAGAGATATGACATTTTAATTTTACTGTCAACTTATAATGATATACAATTCTCTTTAGAACAGATATCTGCAAACCTTCTTGATGCTTTTTTATATGCCTACCACAATTAAAAACTTTACGATTCGTTTCCAAAATCATAAAAATTATAAAGGTTTAGGTTTTTAATTACATTAGGTTACGTCTATATTTACTGATTAAACTATTTAATATTTTTTATTACAAGCCCACCAGACTTCGTGAAGTGGTAAATTCAGTCACAATCACTTGTTAAGGGCAGTTGTAACCAGTAAGGAGTAAAAAAAAATCAATTTCTGAAATTTCTTCTAAGTTTATTTTTCAATATTTTTTGAGTCATTTAATATAAGATTGATAACTGTATGTTAAGAAATAAGTATATGATTTTTTTTAAAAATTGCATCACAGCTGTTTTAGAAACGGTGCTCAAAGTTGCGGAAAAACTGGCAAATTTACCAATAAAACATCCCTCCCAATGTTTGTTCTTCAAGCTATAAAGCTAATATTTCAAAGTTTATCTGACAAAGATTTCTTGAAAAAAAATGGCTCCATGGATATATGCTGAACTCCAAAGAGTCTCTCAACCACACAGTATAGAACTGATCACAAAAAAATATTTTTGTGGAAAACAAAACTCTTGAGTTTCGAGTTCATGATACAGTGTCAACATTTAATAAAGGAAACTTTAACAATTGTGAAGTTTTGCAGCATCTTGGAATCAATGCAGTTGCTAATCCTGTAAAAAAAAGTTTAAAAAAAGGATAGAAGCAGAACAGGTAACAAAGGGGCAAACAGTTACAGAAATGCAGGAAAAAGGCAAGACAGATAAACAGTTTAAGAAGTTGGGCAATTTTAAAACAGATATCTAAAAAAACTTGTTTAATTTTTTAGGAATCACTGAAGATAAAAACTTTAACTTTTTTTGCAATTATTCTACACGTATATATAAATCTTTCAACACACCTAGAATTATGAAAATATGTAAACAACTATTAGAAAGAAAAAATAATTGCAAAAAAAAAAAATTATAATTATTAATTTATATTTCACTAGGGAAGTGGTTTATAGCGATAATTCTAGATGCATCTAATCTACTTAGAATACCAACCAAGTGTCCAGAAAAAATTTGAAGCCTTAACATTAATAGTTTCAGAGATAATCGGTTTTTCTGAGTTTCCATCATAAATACTCATTCTTCAATAATTAACTGCATTTTAACAAACAAACAATTATGCAATCTTGTTCAAAAGCCAATGCTCAAATGCTCAAGACAAACTGAAAATACCCAAATGTGCAAACAATAATCGGTCCTTTCCACTCCAGCTTCTTTTTACCAACTTCACACCAATAATGCATTTTAACAAAAATATAAACTACCGAGTGACATTATACATTTAGTATAAACACCTTAAAGTTGAACACTTGTACTACTACTATTACAATTATTATTACTACTAATACTAATGAAGGTAAAAGTAAGTCACACACAATATCATCAGTATAATTTAATCACAGTCAGATACTTAATTATAAATACTTACAGGACTGACAAGCAGTTTTGAACAGTAGAAACATACACATCTGAGTATTTTAATAGTCTTAGTAACAAAACCAACATGAAAGACCGGTTTAGCAAGATCAATATGACCAAAATGACCAGTACATTCTGACATATTTCCTGAAAAAGAAAAAATAAACAGTTTCATATGACTTAACTAACTGCACAAAGTTAAGAAAAAAAAAATCATGCATATTAGTACTATTAATAGCTTACCAATTAAAATAGGGTTTTTTTTTTATAAATACAATTATTGCTCTCTTCAGGGTTCCATTATCTACCTAAAATATATAGAACTATACATTAGTAGTTAGGTAATAGCACCTAACTAAAACTATGAACAATTTATAACATGAAAAACCTGCCTTAGGTTCATCTTATCACACACAACATAAATTACAAATACATTACACGCAAACACAGGTTACAAACGTACCTTAATACAAAAATATATACAAGATACTTACACAATTAGTGTTAAATTTCTTAAATTTATATGCATATCCAAATCCATTACTATGCAATAAAAAATAAATACTCATAATATTATAAAAATCTTTCCTTCCTTATTTAGTTTGTCTCCAATATAACCATTCAAGGAAAAAGATTAAAAGAAAACCCATTAAACTTATTACAATAATATTATCATAATACTATTTGCAGGATGTGCCTACAGTATGCCTCCACAGCGAGACCCATCGGGCGGGTTTCCCTGGTGGATGGCATCTCAGAATGGGATTATTAGATGTCCAAAATTGATTACTTCTGGTGTAAAAATATTCTTTTTTGAATGATGAACACTGATATAACAAAAGTTAAATTAGAGATTTAACTCTAAAAATTGATACTAACGAATTGGGATTTGATCGTTACAAAAGTAACAAAGTGTATACTTTTTGGTTATAGTTCATTATTTTGTGAAAAAAAAAACTATCACGAAAATAAATAAAATAAGTAAAAACTGTTTTTAAAACACCACTTTTAAAACTGTTTTTAAAACACCACTTTTAAATGCGCTGTCCTAATTAGAGAAATATAAATGTACTGTCCTAATATTATGTTTTACATTTTGGTGTGTTTAATTTAACAATGGTATTTAAAAAATTTTTTTATACATTCTTTATTTTCTTCTTTACAGTCCATATTAAAAAGAATAGTTTCGAAAAAGTTTTTTTTTTATAAACTTTTTACTTTTCAGTCTAGTTTATACTTTGCAGCTCAAACCTGTGCGGTAGCACAGTGTATTTAACTAAAGATCGGATCGGTACATTTTATGATGAATGAGAGCAATAAAAACAGTGCTAATTTCTGGATAACCAAGATCCGGTCAATCAAGAGTGTACCCGAAGCGTTAAACAGTTAGCGCTCGACCTGATGATACATACACCACTTAAATCGTGAAAATCGGACGAGCGGTTACCGACACCCGTCGCATCTCCTTCCCAATTTCTGAACGGCACCCCAGGGACACTTGAAAATATTTTAATCCAACTGATACCATTGGGTACCTGTTGGATGGTACCCAGGTACCACTGGGAACATGGGTACATTTATGGGTTGGTTGAAAAAAATGTTTCATAACGCTAGGACCAAATGTTTTTGAGATATTTGCGATTTTCGTCCAAAAATTCAGAACTGGTCCAAAAATACTAAATTTCTGAAAACTTCCAAAATATATATATATATAGGATATATCGATATACAATAATATAACAAGTATACATGTACTAACAAATTCAGATTTCCCACTAGTGATCGGTACATTCCGGTGCTAAGCTAAGGGAGACTCACACACAGACACTCGTACAAATGCCATTTTAGTAGGGTAGGATTTGAACTATTTCAATTGTTTTTGTTATTCTAGTTTATAATGTGATCTGAACTGTTTTTAATTTTATATACTGTACAAGTACAACTTATATTTAATTAAGCTAATTTTTCAAATGAAAAATATACAAAATATCAGTACAACATAAAATATAAATATAAAATAAATAGATAAAATATAAATATAAAATATCAATATACACAAATAAGCCTATTTTTAAAAACTTTTCAAGGATGGCACCAGGTTTAATTTATAAATAAGCAATCAGATAAATATACTAAACTTTCATTGACATACAACATAATTTTTGTTTATAAGTATGGTATAAGATATTTAAGCAATATATTTATTTAATAATGGCAAGGTAAACAAGTTATTGAGACAAAAAAATAAATCTATAAAATTAACATTTACATTTCAGACTGCATTATAGTGATGAATAAAAAAAATTAAATTATAATTATAACAATATTTGTAATTATAAAGTAATCTTGACCAACCTATATAAAATTTCCAGCTCAAAATAAAATAAAAGAGACTTAATACTAGAATGGATACCAGTAAAATATCAAGAATGATACTAGTATTTTAATTAAACACACAAGCCTTATCTAAAAAATACTAATTTAAAAAAAAAACATTAACATTCTTACAATAATTCCATACAAAATACCTGAATAGATGCCCAACTTTTTTTAGATGTAAAATATATATTCTACCTAAGAGAGAGTAAAAGAAATTATGCTATGCTATGTCTGGCTTATTGTCAAAAAAAAAAAAAAAACACTATACTTCTCTCATTACTATATGTGCAGCTCATTCACTCCCATAGTACCACAATCTAAACATTCACTGATACACACAGTTAATTACTTAAGATGGAAAAAGATATACAGAATAAATATTTCTGAAAATTTTAATCTTGTAAAAAAATTAATCATAGAACCAAAAGAAAATAAAATCATACTATTATTTTACTAATTAACTAGCAGATCCACATCATCATTTTGAATGAGCGAACAAAAAAAATCTTAAATTTAATAAAACACATTATTTTTTTTACATGAATAAGTTGCAGAATATATATTTTTTTTAAATGTATTTTTAAAATATAATTTATTGAAATGTAAAAATACTTTACAAGTAACATACCAGCACAAGTCTGACAACGTGATAGCCTATCAACAACCCCTTGACGAGGATCCATAAGACCTCCTATTTTAGGACGGCCGGCTTCCATAGTTTCTGGGAATCGAATGCCACCTTCCGTAACTGACATACGACGCTAAACAGAAAATAAATTATACAGTATGACAAATAAATTTATCTTAGATTATAAACAAAATGTAATGAATTACACATAAAAAAAAAGATACTATTTCTACATAAATGTTTTACATCTCAACACGTATGAAAATATGAAAAATTAAACTGATCTTCAACATTCAATACTAATGTTAATCGTAAACATACAAATAGTTCAGGTTCACAAAAACTAAATTATTCATGGGACTGAATCAAAGCTTGCTTTCAAAGAAACCGAGAAATGAAATCAAGTTAGGAATAAAACATTATTGTAAACAAATCTATCACTTTAATATATACCAATTGCATGCAAAAGTTTTACTTCCAAAAATAGTTTTATTAAACTTATGTAAATAACCAAAAGCATAAAAAGTATTCTACAGTTTCTAATCCTTCAATAGTTAATCTCAAAAACTGTTTGGATCTTAGCAATCTGGTATACAAAGAGTCCTAGTATTCTGAGGCTCAATAAGATATTGTAAAGTTACTTTAAACCTTTATTTTCATTTTAGGCAAACTAGATGATCAGAGAGCTCTGTCTCCTAGACTCATGCTTGTGAGAAAAATAATAAATAAATATTAAATTTATATAAAAACTATAAGTGTATAGTAATTTCTTCAAGCAACAGTTTGGTCAGAACAAAGATCTGACGAATGTTTCAAAATAGTCGGAATCCAACAATTTTGAATAATTCCCTGACTTTTAGAAAAAGTTACCGAAATGAATTTTCCCTGACTCTAAAATAACTGTAATAAAGATGAAGTCTAATTATATTTTTTCAAACAACATTCAAAATATTTCATAATAAATAGGAATTTTCAATTTGGAAATTCAAAACCTGGCAATACATTCCAATATCTACAAAATAAAATTAATCTCAATATAATATGAAAATATATTTCACAGTAAAGATATTTTAATCTTATTCACAAAATAACTGGGGATGGAGAATGTAAGTCTTTAAATTTATCAGTACAAATGTTTTCAAATACTAGTCTTTTTCTGGTTAGCCTCTGGAACTACTGTAAGGTATTGATTCAGAGGATGATCTTATAAATGTACAGGAACTACTGTAGTCTTGTAGGGTCTCAGATCAACCATTGCCAAGATGTGCGTTTGTTTAACTGAAACCGAACCATCAAAGAACATTGGTGTCCATGATCTAGTATTCAAATCCCTATTAAAGTCTAGGATTTGTACCTTAGAACTCTCGACTTCAAAACAGCTGATTTGTGATGATGAGTTCACCATTAGACCAATTTGGTAGGTTTTTTAAGTACTAGTCTACTTGATTCTTTAACCCACCAGATAGTTCTAATAGTTAAAATCATAATTGCAAATCAACTGATTTCAAAACTGAGAGTTCTCAGGTTCAAATCCTAATAGAGGAAGTTACTTTTATACGAATTTGAATACTTGATCGTGGATACCGATATTCATTCGTAGTTTGGTTTCAATTAACCACGTATCTCAGGAATGGTCAACCTGAGACTCTACAAGAATACACTTCATTTATATCATATATATCATCCTCTGAAGCAATACCTCATGGTGGTTCCAGAAGCTAAAAAAAAAAGGGAGAGAGGGAGACAGAGTCTACTCAATTCATAAATACTCAACTTGACTTGAAAACATCAAGTACTCAAGTACACCCATAACATTCATACATATTACCAGGCCAAATCCTTACTTATTCTTTGTGCAAACTGTTGTAGAAATATCTGAAATTTGTTTGAAATCAGTTGAGTGGCCAGCAACATCTGCTGATTTTACACCATTGGACGTTTTTTGTGGGGGTCATTTAAAATCAATACTTTATAAAGAAATTCTTGCTACCATAAATGAGTTGAAAAATAGAATTGTAAAGAGACATTAATAACAGAGACTTTACTATTGTTTACAGGAAAATGGGAATCATTTTGAACAAATGATTTAAAAATTAATATTTTTTTTTACCTTAATATAATTATTGAGGTAAAAAAATGTTTTCACTAATTATCTTAAAAACTGTTACTGTAAAAAAAAACCTCATAACAAAAGTAACTAATGAATGATTTAAGATTTATTTTTTGATTAAAAATTACTCATTTAAGAATTAGTTTTTATTTAATTCAATACGAGTAATAAATAAATTTTTCAACATGTTTCCAGCAAAGAAGTATTTGTTGAATAGGTGGGAAAACTTGTAATAAGATTTGTTTGTGCCCAATCATTAACTCGTGTTTTCTCGGGAAATACATCGGCTTCGCTCCTAAGTCATACGTGTTTAGTACACGTCGGGAGCAGCTCGCCTCCGCTCAGTCAGTCGCGTTTATTATTTGTCGTGAGCAACGTCGACTTCACTCCACCAGCGCAGTCGCGCGTAGTGCTTTATTTGTAGGTAACACGGCTCCGCTCCGTCAACAAGTGTATCATTATTTGTATTCACTATGGCTTATAGTTTACTGCACAAATATTAAACATCGTTTATTTTATATATCAAATATCTTCATTCTCATACCGGTCCAACGGACTGTTGCAGCTCTAATATAATCCTACACAGTCCACTATCTCCTAACCAACACAAATCTTCTACCTAAATGGTATCATCATTCAGTAAACACATCACAATTCGATGGTCTTCCGATTTCATTACTTCTGTAGCTCCTAATCCTTTAACCTTATCAATGGTTTTTTGTATGTTTAACTAATGTTATAATGCTGTATTTACTATTACGTCTTTTTTTTGGTGCGGGGGCAACCAAAAACCCATATTTTTAACACGATCGGACAATTATAGACCTAATGCTTTGGGTAGTAACACTTAGGTTAGGCTTTGTTAGGTTATGTATCCCAACATAACCTAAAACAAAACACATTATTAAACATAATTACAATGCCAGTGAACAAATTTTTATTTTATTTTACCAAATTACTTGTCATTCAAAGGAACTTCCAGTGAGGTGTCGCACATCGTCTAATTAAAAAAAAAAAATAAGTTTTAACCCTTGAAAATTTAGAAAACATTTAACAGCGAAATTTTGTGTTAGTAATTTAAAAAATAATTTTTCACAGTTTTAATCCTCAGATTACGATTATTTCAAATGGTTTAAGAAGTAATATCATGTAATTTTATAGTTCTTTTTGTTGGACTGAAATTTAAAAAAAGTAATACCTCAAATGGTTTTCGCACCTATCGAGTGAAAAGGTGCGCGGATTTTTAATTTTCTTTTCACCAAAATTCATTATTTTTTCAGGTTGTCAATTAATGTAATTATTAAATATTACCACTACCATTTAAGATTTTTGAATTGGGGGATAGGTAACCCACCGGGTTGGTCTATTGGTTAACGCGACATCGCAAATCAGCTGATTTCGAAATCGAGAGTTCTAAGGGTCAAATCCTAGTAAAGATAAAAAATTTTATACGGATTTGAATGCTAGATTGTGGATACCGGTGTTCTTTGGTGGTTGGGTTTCAATTAACCACACTTCTCAGGAGTGGTCGATCTGAAATTGTACAAGACTACACTTCATTCACATTCATACATATCATCCTCTGACGTAATACCTTACGGTAGTTCCGGAGGCTAAACAGATAAAGAGAGAGAGTTGGGGATAGGTGTAGCATAGAGGGTGGGTTCCACTCTCTTTGAAAATAATTTTAAAAAGGTTCTACCCGAGAGTGGTATACATACCTGAAACAGAAATACGATGGCTGATGACTGTTTAATAATAAATGCGGTAACTTTTTAAATGATAACCTAGTACACAAATGCAATACGTATACACTTCACGTATTTTCCAGTTATCCATTTAAATCGACTATTGTTGATTTCATTTATACTACCCATGATCCCATTGTAATAATTAAGAATCGATGGTTCAGACTGATGGTGGAGTAAAACTACTTTTTTTTAAGTATATTAAACGAATATTAAAATGAAAAGGCACCATTCTGTAGGTTTATGCTACACTCTTGGCATGATATCAAAGCGTACAAAAGAACTACCTATTTTATAAATCATTGAGAAAGCAGAAGTTCTCTCTTTTTAGAAGGTAATGTTTGTTCCAAACAGATTACACTCTTGCAATCTACAGCAGAGAAGTTCAGCATGTTGTTATGGTAAGCCTACGTCATGCATCAAATCATTTTAACCATTTTGATGTATAAGAAAGAGTCATTGGATATCTGAGGAATGTACATGGAATCACAAAAATTTTGAGAAAGATCTACATTTTCATCAGTTTGAGTACAATCACTGTCACTATGCTCTGAAATTTTAATATCATCTGACTTCAATGATGGAATTTGTATTTGTAAAAATTTTCTACGAGGAACTCATATAAGAGCAGATGGCACATTATGATACATTATTATTACTATAAAATATTTTTTTTAAGATCCTTTTCTGTTTAACAGCAACAACTGTCATAGAGCTTCTTTTGCCTTTCATAAACTCAACTAGTCACATTATAGCTTACACAAGAAATATGAGGAACCTAATTTTTAAAAAACACAATGAAATATTTTTTTATTCAATGAAAGCGAGAGGTTTATATTTCCTTATAACAGTTCACTATCATATTTATGATATAAAACCACTGTTATTAATAAGAAACACATAAAGGAAAATGATAATAACCCCTTACCCGTTTCGTTTTTTTTACATAAATGGATATTATCTTGCTCCATTTATTTTTTTCATTAATGCATTTACTATGACTAAAAATGACCTAAAATGAAATTCGAAATAATTTTTTTGCATGCAAACATATTTTATTAGTATTTAAAATAAAAAACATATATACCTAACCTACCTGAACGTAATGTGGATTAAATACAGTCTGTAAACGTCTAAGCAAGGTACTATCTAAGATTATAAATTTAAATATATGTACATTGTTACTATTGTTTCTATTTCACTAAACCTTTAGTTTATTTAATTTTTTTGTGTGTGGAAAATTTTAAAGCAGGGGGCTGCGCACAAACCTACATCACACTCTGAACATTGATATCGTGCGTTTTATATAGTCTTGACTGTCAAATTATACACATGAAAACCACATTGAAACCTACCAACTGGCGCTATCTATCATTTAGACTACAACTAACACAAATTTATGTAAAATGAAGGAATATTAAGACAAAGAATGAATTAAAACAGGATAAAAAAGTTGACGACGGAAAATTCAGACAAAGCCCCTAATAGTGCATATTGTCTACGTCGGAATATTCTGATATAAACCTGAAGAGGTTAAAAAAATATCAAAATATTTTAATTTTTAAAATATTAAAAAATGAAAACCAAACATTCCAGGAGAAATTAAGTAGTCAAAACATGGACAAACATCATAACAAAATAAAGCAATGTCCAAAAGAATGAACGCTTACTGACAAAAAAAAAAAGAGAAAAGAAGCCATTACACAAAAAAAATTTAAGACAGAAAGCACAACTGATTTAACATACCCTTAAGGTGGATGATTTGGAAAAAAATGTATACCTAATTCAGTTTAGCTTAGAGAGTAAACAGAGTATAGCGTTTAAGCAGCGGATTCATAAGCGTCTCCTATAAAACCCGATGCATATAAAAGAAACTATGCGACATTAATATTTAGTAACCACATGCTATTATATTTCACAAAAATTATACATATATATTTCAAATTTAAATAAAGTCATGATCAATAAATATATCCAACCTTGTTTGGAACATCTGATAACCCATACTATTCATTAACATTGTTTATCATTACAAAGTTTCCTTGAGCTTTTTTTTTTCAATCGACCACTAACAGTAAAAACTCGCTAACATTTAGGATTAAATTTCTATGATAATAAATAATAAATTCAATTCAGATTTTGTCATCTGATTGTGAAAAATCTGTAGCGAGGCCAGTATTATGATACAATGAGAGATTTAATTTTGTTTTCTATTATATTATCCAAATCCCCAATAACTTGGGTTCAACTTATCAATCACATGTTCTATACAGTATTCCCGATCCTGGCAGCGCGTTTTATCCATGCCTTTAACATCATTAATTTTAAAAGTAAAATTTTCTGATGCTGGGTAACATTTGATTTGTCCCCAAATTAACTCAACTGGGTTGCATTCATACGGAGGTAATCAAAGCACAGTAGATCTTGCTAACTCATCAATTTTATACAAATTAAAATAACTTTTAATACACAAAACTCTTTGGAAAAACTGGACCTTATTTGTCCTCTTCAAAAATCACTTTTGAACTAAGCTGGTTTGATACCATTCTTTTTTAATCCCAAGAGATGGCTGGAATATTTTCTTATTTACTGAATAACAGGCACTTTCTTAAGACAATTATCTTCCAGAAGAGAAAACAAATTACTAAACCATTTCCCAAAAGACATGCTTGTTCATATTGTTGATTTCCAAATCAGCTGATTTCCAAGTCAAGAGTTCTAAGGTTCAAATCCTAGTAAAGGTAAAAATTTTTCAACGGATTTGAATACTAGATCGTGAATACCGGTATTCTTTGGTGGTTGGGTTTCAATTAACCACACTTTTCATGAATGGTCGACCTGCAGATTGTACAAGACTACACTTCACTAACATTCATACACATCATCTCATTCATCCCCTGAAGTAATACCTTACAGTAGTTCCGAAGGCTAAACAGATAAAGAGAGACTTAGATTAAAAATCCAGATACCACCATTGACAAACCCAGTCACTAGTGTTGCATATAGATATGGCCGCTGTTAATCAGCACTGATACAAGAGAAGTGACTCTGCAGAATAAAGAAACTAATTCACACAAACACAATGTTTATTTATTCTTCACTCTATACACTAACGAATACAGTACAAGTAAAATCTTTTACAGATTTAAGATTCAATCCAGAACACATAATTGATTTCGCTAACCTCTTACATGGGTAATTCAAGAAAGAACTGTACTTTACTAAAAAAAAAAAAAAATTTATCAATATTTAATTTTTCTTCTTTAACCACTGTATGAGTTCAATTTAAAAAAAAAAAAGAAAAGATTTTACTACTTCTGTCATACATTGACCACAAAAAAAAAAAAAAAAAAAAATTATGTTGCATTAATAAGGAAGAATCTGAACCAGGAAAATTGTCAACAAGGAAAAGGCAAAATTTATATAATTTTCACAATATCTGCAATCATAATTACATAATTTCCTTTCATAAAAATTATATTTCCATATCTAAATTTTATACAGTGAAAAACTGAAACTCACAGCATGTAAATACAGTGTATGCTTGTGTCTGAAAAATGTCTGTAATTAAACGTGTGTTAAATTGAGAATAAACAAAAAATTCTCGGATAATTTCCACTATAGGATTGGATGACTTAAAAAATATTTTTCTGTAGAAGTTAGGTATTAAAATAACAACTCGAACAAATCCAAATTCCAAGCATATTGGAATAGGATCTGTTATTTAAGTAATCAAAACATTACTGTTAATTAGTTGAAGTTAATGTAGTTTATATTTGATTACATTACGTTGATTCTATATACTGACTAAGTTGTTTTCTCAAGTTCCTTAATCACACAGCAGCTGGAACCACCGTTAGGCATGTCATTAGCTGTTGCAGCAGATTAAGTACCGGCCCCCCATCGAGGTCTCCTCTGGATCACTGATATAAACCAACACTTTGCTAGTAGTGTGCCGGAATATCCCTCCCCAGAGGAGCTCTCTTTCTTCATCTGTTTAGCCTACGGAACTACCGTAAGGTATTACTTCAGAGGATGAAGTGTATGAATGTGAACAAAGTGTAGTCTTGTACAATCTCAGGTCGACCACTCCTGAGAAGTGTGGTTAATTGAAACCC
>JAAAKQ030161558.1:0-12706 GCA_010016005.3 Zanna intricata | reverse complement strand
GAATGAGGATGATGTGTATGAGTGTGAATGAAGTGTAGTCTTGTACAATCTCAGGTCGACCACTCCTGAGAAGTGAGTATGTACTAAACTCTTTAATAAAAAGGAACCAGTAGATTAAATGGTTAGGGCTATGATAGTAATGTGTACTTAGGTTATAAACAGGGAGCTCTGTTAAAAATGCATAAAAAAAATGATAATCCATTGGTTTAACTAAAAAATGGATACAAAAATAATTATACAACTTTTTTGATGTCACAAAAGAGATAGTGGATATAAATAAGATGTCAAAAATTATAGACTTGTATGTGGAGCTACAAAAGATACTGTTGTTAATGGTATCCTTTTTGAAGCAGTCATGAAACTTCTTTTGCATGTAGCGAAGTAACATTACATTTGACCTGAGTAATGTTTGTAGATTTAACATTTTACAGACTTTGGGGTGTTCATAAACTATACATTGTTCATAAATATTAGTAACTTGGTTGTAAATTTTATATATAGACCATAAAACAAAGATCTACTGGAACAAAATGAAATTTACAAGCATGTTTAATGTGCCGAAATAAACATATACATAAATTAAATGAACACAACCCAAATCAAACATGCTATTCATTATAAACTTTCAGTCTTTGTAGAGACAGTGTACATAACAAATTTTCACAAAGAGAGGGGGTTAAATAGTTACTTTGCACTATATTTCTAACCTTACTTAGGACTATGAAGCATGGAAAGCATCTGAGCTACAATTTGCACCAGGCATGTATTGTTTTCTCTTGGAGTAATGATGATCTCTGTAAAGTTAGTACCTAATGAACAAAGCAAGGGTATCATTCGTAGAATTAAATATTAACTAGATTATGGGAGGCTTATCATGCTGATTTGCAACTATACTACTAGCAGCTGACCCACCAAAGTGAATTTCTGCTTTTAACTTTAACCTTTTTATATTTTTGAATGTTAAAGATGAAGTTACAGCCAAAAAATATTTTTTTAATTAAGAAATTCTGCATTGTATAACAATTTTTCATAAAATTTTGAATTTCAAAATAGTTCTCTTTGAGCATTATGAATGTGTAAATTACAACTTTGTTGTATATTTATTGTATACACTAGTTATTAAAATAATATGAAAAAATATGGGGGGTAACCGCCTTGATTGTTATCAGCAATTGATGATTTCTAGCATTTCTGGAAAGAATGAATGCTTTCATGTCATTGCTAACAGTAAAAATAATTTTGGCATTGGCTAAACTTTCCACGATCAATAAAGATCAACATTTCCAATTTTTATTTCAGTAATTTAATTTAATTATAGTGTTCAATTTACTATATTCAGTTAAAAATGAGCGAGTTGTTGTTAGTAAAGCTATTGGTATTCTCAATTTAAATATAAATGTGTCTACTTAAAATTAAAGGAAGTTATTTTCACATAACTTATGGAGGATCTTCCTCCACAAAAATACAGTTTAAAAAACTTCGTAGTTTAGATATGTTTCAACTTGATACACTGAAAAAAAAAAATAAATAAAAGAAAAATATGGAGAAATTGTTTTAGGCAAAAGAAACATTTGTTTAACTTTTAAAATCATCAATGATGCCTTAGCAAGACTTCATAAATTGTACAGTTATTACAATAAGATGAGAATTTTTTAATTTACTGACATTTTACACTCCTTTCTACATTATTAATGAAACAGCAAAAGCTGAAAACATGGACAACCAAGGACAACTAAACACAAAAAGGAAGATGTTAAAATTTCTTTGCATAAAAGTTAATTTTGTTCTAAATTCCTTAACTCAGTGTATATTAATCAACAAGAATTAATCAGTTAAGAAGCTGGCTTCTTAATCAAGCCCCAGATTGGAAACACTGGCTTAAAAAATTGCACAGGCAACAGGACTGCACCCCACTAAACTCCAATAAAAAAGTTAACTGCCCTGATAAGTTACCAGACTATAGTAGTATGGTGTCTTTGGTGGGATCAAGGCAGTTCACCCAACTCCCAGGGTACATACCTAAGGAAGAAGAAATAAGGATAATGAAAAAAAGTAAAGAAAAGGGAATGACTAACTCACAAAGAGCTTTTCTCTGATTAAGACTGCCTGGAATGGTTAAGCATCTTTCCTAGGACCATTCCTGATAAAATAAAAATATTTTTTAAAAACATATAACAATACAGAGTTCATCATAGTTTCTTCTTGACAAAAAAAAAGAAAGAAACTATTGCTTTTACAACAGTTTAAAGCGTTGCAAACATAATTGCTGTAGATTGCATAACAGAAGTGTATTAATAACATTTTCTTGATTATATATTTGTAGGATTCAATGAACGACATAAATAAAATATATTTGCCTCTAGGAATCATGTGATCTTGTTGTTAGTGAGAAAACTTACCAGTGTTTTGAATCTGTGGTACCTAAACAAAAATAGCAAAAAAAAAAGATTAATGATTTGCTATAAAATAGCAAATCATTAAGTGGAGAGAGGCTGATTAATTAATGATTGAATAGAGGGATAGCAACTTAAAAAGTAATTTATTACAGATGTGAATGAAGATATCATACTGTTACTTTTAGCAGGAATTTGGATTCTATAACATAATTTATTATCAAAAAATGTTATGGTTACTGAAATCAAAGCATTCATATTGTTTAGAAACACCTTTCCTGTACCATTTTATAGTAATGTTAAATCACAACAAACAGACTTCTTCCACTTACCTTACTTATTTATAATATTTGCAGTACTGTTAACATTGAAAAATGTTTTTCCATTTATGCTTCGCTTGTTTACATTCTTCTTTTTCTTTTGTGATGTTCACTGCAACCTATCATCATTAGCTGGCTCCTATAACCTTTCACTAATTGAAAAAATAAATCTTAGATCACATTTTAAATAAAATTCATGAACAAATTCTAAATTTATTACTTTCCAATAAGTTATTTTGTCTTCAGTTGTTCGATTTGATGGATTATTTTCTATTCTCTGCTATATCTTAGCGTTATCATACCTCTTCCTTCCTTCATCTATAATTGTGCATTAAATTATAATAATATTATAAATCATAAATTCTAATCTTTGCTTTCTATAAATTGTTTCTAGAATCAGAACTCAAAATCTAAGTTCCTTATTAAAACTCCACCTTTATTAATTTATTCTGAACTCTTTTTTCAGGATTCTGAATAAATTCTTTTTTCTTTAGTTTGTCATAAAACCTTTCTATTTCTATACCAGGACTATACATACTGTTTATTAAAATCTGAATATTGGAAATGAGTATATCATTTCCAATATTCTTCAGTAATACCACATCTCAAAAGCATTTGTTTTTTGCAACATTTTATAGAAGTATTTTTTATGTTTGATCTATTATTATTATCATCATTGTTTAACTCCTATTAACATTAAATTGATCTCTCTTGCAGGATTGAATTATAATTTATTGCAGGATTTTTCTGTAACTTCAGAAAATTTAAATTTATAATGTCATCTATTAATACAAATAAGGAAATAAAGGCCCTTTCAATACTGCAGTTAACATTCTCCAATTTTTACTCGTTATTGTGATATAATTCTTTCACATTTATAAATATCTCTATTTCAATCAAACTATCTTAAAATTTTAAACATTCCATTCTATATAATCAAATCTTGTTTTTAGATTTATTACTGTTACATAGGTAGTTTGCTTATGTCAATCTGCCTTCTACAATTAAGTGACAAAATTGAGTCTAACGTTCTCTCAAATTTCCCAAATTAACTTGGTTTTCTTCTAGCAGTCTTTTTTTTCTTGCTTTATTTTTCTGTAAATTGTACCGATTAGTAGTTTGGAAATACAAAATTTTAATTGTATAGTGCAATAATATCCACACCCTTGCTTTCTTTGATTATTTAATCTGAGAATACTTCTCCAGTCCTATAGATTGTTCATTCTAATGTGAACAGGCAGTTCAGACCTGGTCCAAATGGTATAGTAATCCTTATGGTGTATCATTAAGTCTTAATCCTTAAATCTTTTAAAGCTCTGAAAAATTTTGCTTGAAGTATCAAGTCTCCACTGAAACCTTTTTTTTCCTACTCCAGTATTTATGAATAACTATATGAAGTATACCATTGGTAGCACTACAAATTTCTGGAATTTTTTACATAATTTGCCTATAACCTGGAATAAAGTCATTGATATAAGATTAAATATCTATACATATAAATCTGTAGACTAAATGTCGCTGAAAACTTGTACGATGTCTGTATTTCATCTTCCAAGGGCAGTCAGTTTTGAATTAGACTGTCTATATTCTCATATTGAAAATTATTACTTATTTTCTAATGATTTAAAATATTTTCTTAACATGTATTTATTTACACAGTAATGCATAAATTACCATGTTTAAATAAATGTAATTAAGTTGAATTATGAAACCCACTGGGCTGGTCTAGTGGTTAACGTGACATCGCAAATCAGCTGATTTTGAAGTCGAGAGTTCTAAGGTTCAAATCCTAGAAAAGGTAAAAATTTTTATACAGATTTGAATACTAGATCATGGATACCGGTGTTCTTTGGTGGTTGGACTTCAATTAACCACACTTCTCAGGAGTGGTCGACCTGAGATTGTAAAAGACTACATTTCATTCACATTCATACATATCATCTTCTGAAGTAATACCTTATGGTAGTTCTGTTGGCTAAACAGATAAAAAAAAGTTGTATTATGGAGCAAAAACGTTAAATTATACCTGTTTATCTATACCCACAAATTAAAAATATTGATAAATCTAATTACAATTGTAAACACATTGCAAGGCAAAACCTCTAACTAATTTTATGTTTTTCATTTTTTAATGTGTATTATAGAGTACTTTTCACGTAAGGATTCAATTAACAAATACAATGACTGAAATATAATTTAAATCTTTTCAGTCTGTATTTACTTAATTCACCACTCCAATTTTCTAAGCTTTCTTGATTTTAGTTGCTTTTCCTATATGAATTTCTTCATTTTCCGACTATTTCTTCTTGCTATTTTCTCTATCAGAGGCCTTCCGCATCAATCTTCCTGCTGTGAAATATTTTAATTTATGATAAGCTGCTTTCATCAATTTATCATAACAAAGCCAAGACATTAGTCTTTAAATAAAAATACCCAAAAAGTGTTTTTGGATTACATCAATTGAAAGTATCTGTTGTAATTAATATTAACAGATTTAAAATATGAAGAGAAAAACAAATGTCTGAAATTCAATGCAAGCATGAAATGTTTCTGAAACATAAAAATTATATTGCCAGCAGTCACTTGATTTCTTTGTTGCTACTCTGGATTCCTTTTCAGCCTGTGCTGTATCTATCTCAATATATCCCTGCATTCTATGTTCATAATTATCAGTTTTATGTATTCTAATTTTTACCTTCCTCTACAGTTTTTACTTTCAATTTATCCTGCTGAATGTCGTAATACATGACCATAAACCTACTTCATTACTTTGCTAAGATTCTGCCATAAAATTATTGTTTTCTGTTTCTCTTATGACCTGACCTCTTCTTCATTTCAAATTTCATCAAACCAAATTTAAATTTTCAGCATCTTAAGGCCTCAGACTTCTTTTTTATTTTTTCTACTGCCAATGCCTGCAGTGCTACAAAAAGTGCAACACTAAGCTAATATTTTCAAGAGATTTTTTGTAATTCTTAGATCTGAATTTGATAATAGCAGATCTCTGTATAAAAGTTCTCCTTGCTTGTTAACATTATACTACCATAACAATATTATCTTCTTTAATTTACTCAATTTTATTGCTTATATAATTAGATTTATTTTATTTATTAATAAATTTCAGTGCTTGAGATAATAAAGAATTGCAGTGTGTGTCTATGAAAATATTTATCTTTAATGTAATTATATCAGCAATGCATTGTTTGTATCACTGTTGTATTGCCAGTATAATATTACTTGACTCTTTTTAATTATTAATATTAATCTCATTGATTCTTATTAAAAATGAAGTTTTATATAATACAGCTTCAGTTTTTCGTAATATATAATTGCTTCATAATGTATCAATTCAGCCTACATTTCAACAATTGTTATCAATAATTTCTAATTACTCTTCCTTGCTTTAACATATAAATTATTTCTGTTTATATTATATGTTTACACACATTTCTACAATGTTTTAGAAGGCTATTTAAATCATTCTGAAGTTTTACTTATCTGAAAAGATCAAGATAATATTTTCTCCCATCACATATCTTTGTACATAATGTACAAAGGCGTTTTTTTTTTTAGATTTCCCTTTTCTCACCAATATTCTTTTGCAACTAATGTATTTCTTTTGTTCAAATGATGTTCCATCATAATAAACAATACACTTTAAATATTTTGGAAAAAAGATATAAGGAAACTTATAGGTCTGACCTTGTTTTATTTTATGTTTACAAGTAAAAAGAAGTGGTTACAACACATATTATAGAATAAAAATGATTATTTTATGAAATAAAGACTAAAAACAATATTAAAACCATTTATTTCTAAATTATTTGTGTTTATATATCTAAATTCTATTAAATAAATCACCTAGTACAGAATATTGAGATAAGACATATTTTTAACTTAATTTTTCATGAAAGTACTTTCGTGGGATTCCACATCCTCTGTCATGATTGAAATAATTCTGTTATTGCATAGTCAAAATGTAAAAATGAAATTACTAAAATAATGAAAATTATGTATTAATTAATGAGTGCTGCTATCTGTTACAGTTTTTATGACTGTCTCCCTCAAACACTGTTTGATGGTTTCTCAAACAGTATGATCAGACATGGTTTATCAAACACACTAGTAGAATCTAGAGGTGGCATTGAAACTGTGTTCATAAAAAAAAAAAAAAAAAATAGGGTTATATTAGTGATAATTTAAGTTTTTCTAAATGTTTAGTTTTTTAATATCTGTTTGATGTAATTATAGATTTTTATACTATTTTATGTTACTGTGTTTTGGTGATTAGTTGTTCAATATGCGTATGTGTTAAATTAATACAAAGTTTACGTCAAATTAGTGTTATTTAAAAACTCAACAAAATAATATTATTTCCATAATGGAAATGTTTTAAAGCTGATTTCTTTGCATTAGGTAATTTGTTAAAAATTTAACAAATTCATAACATGTTTTTTTCTTATAGGCCATAATTTTTTTACATGTACATTTGTGTTGTCAGGTTTGATACATATAAATATCATTATTTTTCAGGTATAAGTGACTTCTCTTATCAAATGTTGCATATTCTGAAATAAAAATCATGGAAAAGTGAGAATTTTTAATTTACAAAAGACAAATAGGTGTGTTTTTAAGGCAACATTACTAACACTGTAGTTTTTCACTGAACACATGTGGTAAATGGAAGAAATAAACCGATTTAATATTGTTTTTACTTGACAATTATAGTAGGAATTCATATAGTTAAGATATAACCAGTTACAAATATAATTCCAAATATAAACAAAATTACTAATTTATTTACCAATCCCTTTCATTGTATCACAGATCACAATGCAAAGCAATTTTATTGTTTAGAACAGGAATATTGAAAATAGTATACAAGAACAGATATTAGGCCCATATATATGCTTAATTAATAGCTTCTGTGAAACAATAAATTTTTAATAATAAAAATTAACAAAATAATTTATATACATATAGAAATAAAGCAAATCCAAAAAATTATATACCTGTAGGTTTGCTTCTATCCTTTTCCAAAACTCTTTGGCTCAATATGGTACTTTCATCTAAATAAAATTAATATATTAATAGCTGAGCAAAACCAGTTTAGAAAGGAAAATCTCCAGAAAAATACATTTGTAACTTATGTAGAAGACATAATAAGATATGTTGGGAATCAAAAGAATAGTAATAATATTTTTCAAATAAATAGAGCTTCTGACTGATATCTTTCTATGAAAACTGGAAGAACAATATTAAAAGTACAATCAATAAGTGGTTTAAATCATATATTATAAATAAGAAACTATGTGTAGAGCAAAGTAAATGAGAAAAAATGAAATTAGAAATTACAGATTCCAAATTTTTGATGTACAGATTGAAATGCTGCAAATTTGTTACATCCAGTTCCATTTTTAATATGAATCGATGAACTACCATCATTGGTTATGAGTATCGAATAAAACTTCATGCAAATGATGTGAAGTAGAGTCCATACATACCTAATATAAATACATTAGAGATAGATATTTTCAGTGATTTATGTTAAACTACAACTTACTGAATGGAAGAACTTCTATGTATAGAAAAGAAATCAGATTTCTTTTCTATACACATATAGATGTAAGAATTAATATAATCAATATAGATTCATATGGCGTATTCTACCATATACAAATTTTGCCTAGTACAGTAACTGAATATTATCAGTACAACTTACCCTTGCAATACTACTTAATAAATATAATAAAATACTATACCATGCAACTACTATTCTACTGCAGTAAAATACAAGAACTGAACTTATACTTACGAGGTATATAAAAGTTTTTGTCAGAAGTTAAGAGTAAGTAAAATTCAATATAAATTAGTGAAACATACTGTTGCACACTTAACATATGCTGGTACAGTAAAAACAATTAAATATTTTAAATATAATAAAGTGATTAGAAAGATTGTTCTTCCAAAAAGTACCGATAGATCTCTTTCTCCGTATAAAACATGATCGACATTGTTTAGTGGTAGCGGACTACTGCACGCACAATTAAATTATAATTCAGTCTATCGATACTGACGACCCGAATGAATTGGGTGGTAGATTGCATACAGTTGTGGGTGAATACGATGCCGTAAATGGCTGCTTCAAATGAAATTATATCCATAATTAAAGAGCTGAGAAATGTTGAATGTACACCCAACGTTGTTTTATATTTTTATTTTTTATGTTGTTACCACATGCTTAAGGTCAGGCATGGCATTTTTCACACACGCTACAATTCATTCCCTTCATCCTCTGATATACCTTAATGGTGATTCCGGAGGTAAAAAAAAAAAAAAAAAGATCTGCTCGAATGTCAGAGGGAGTGCAGTAAACGTATTCACGTACACAGGCAGCACTCCCAGCGCATACCCTACCATAGCGGCGCTGCCTCACCACTGCAGGCTCTAATAAATGTGTAGGCTTCTTGGCATGAAGTGTAGAGATTATCAAGAGGAGACATGGTCTACAGCGCCAAGCGAGCCATCGCAGAACGCCACAACAGGCGATGAGGGCCACCTCACCAGATCGGCCCCACCAGATAACCCTTCTTGCTTTTTTTCTTGTTTCAGGTGGACGAGAAGATGACAGCAGGGAACAGCGTGGATGGCCACGGCCCCCAAAACCCCCATCTCGTGACCCATTGTTGTTGGAACGACGGCGACACGGTGGAGCTAGTGTGATCTACTGCTTGACTTTTTTTAATGGGAGGGCGATGTTTTTCAAAATTGTCATTACCGGCGCCCGGGCGCCTTGAAACCAACCTCGCGAACACACTCATCTGTCCTTTCCCCTTCAAAGAGGTGTGTGTGATAGTTAATATTACAAATGTTTATAACACACAGACAACCGTGCCGAACTCCGGTGGTGCCCAACTACAAACCCCACTCCTTTCCACCTTCCTTCCTTAAGAAGAAGAAAGAAAATCCAGGGCCGACGGTCTGTCCTCCCGACCGCTGGCTTATAAGTGCTAGCGAAATTTAAACAGAGGTTAGAAGAAGAAACAAAGGGAGACAGACGCCAACAAGATGAGAAGATACCCCACTATCATCCTCGTCCTTAATCCTGACCGGGCTAGACTCGCGGCTGAACGCCCTGAAATTGCCCAGACAACAACATTTGGCTTCGGAAAGCCATTTTCTTCAAAGGATAGGCCCCAAAATCGCCTCAGACGCCTTATCAAACGGAAGTGCGTCCCCTAGTAAGAAAACAAAGGGATTTCTACCCATTCTGGGCGGAAAGGGGGACGTCGCGGATCATAAGCTCACTAGCATATCGAACCGCTGGGTCCCAACCGTACAAAACCCTTCAAAGGATCGGAACGCAATCCCAACTTCCCACAAGAATCAAAGCCATTTTACTTATGTATACCCACCAGATCATTAGAATCACCCAGCAGCAAAGGGTGCAAGTCCGTACACTGCAAAAAGTAGGAAGGTATTGTACCCTCCGACATCCTTGCGTTCCGTTCCGCTCCGCATGAAGTGTCACATTATCGTCGACCACCGCCTGGAGAAGAACATCCCAACCCCCGTAGGGGAAGACACCCTCCTTGTGACGTACCGGTGGCCACACCATCCCTCCCGTTCCTAGCCCTGAAGGGCTTTACCCGGAGTCGTCTTAATGACCTCAAACTGATTACATATTTCAGTCACCAGCCTGGACTCATTTTGGATGCCACCGATGCTAACGCCTCGATAGAGATTCACATCAGTGATTATTTAACTCAGTCTTTGCCTTCACTGTAGGCTTCTTTCGGACATCTTCTCTTCTTGTCCAACTCGTTGCCCTCTGAACTAGAAAACCGGTTCGCGGAAGCACGAACCTCGCGCCTAGTTCTCTAATTATACAAGCTAATTGTGACTGTAAAGGTCTCTTTGTCATCGGATTTTAAATTATTAACTACTCCAGCATTCCAATTTGAAATGATGTTGCTCAAAACAACGGTAATTTAGACCTAGTTCCCTTATAGGTCGAAACCGATCAATTACTCAGACTTTGCACAGTTAATCAAATAAAACCCATAACATTCATCTAAATAATTACCGCTTGACATTTATTTTATCACATAAGGCCTCGTCGAGCCGTGGAGACGGACCTACACCCACGGCACCACGGATTACCAAGCCACGGCAATGCAGTCCCGTCCCGCCGATAGCGGCTACAAACCTAAACCGCCCTCGTCTGGATGGCGCTACATCAACGTCACAAGGGCAGTGCAGACACCATCCAGACGACAGCAAACTTTCGTTCTCATACAAATTTCTTAGATTAATCTAACTGTGGCTCGATGCCAATGCGCCTACCTCCGGTCAAACGGCTCCCGCGGTCCCTAGCCACTCGGGATTCTATTTTATACCCCCTCAGTCGATCTGCACAGGCCCAGAAAACGGAGGAAGAAGAAGAATAACAACAAGAAGATCGTGTATCTTGGATTGAAAGTGAAAAACTTGAAACTGAACATAATTGTCATGGTTCAACTAGTATAGTACATAGGTTCAACTGGTTTAGCATAATTAACTGCAGAAATAATCTGTTTTATCAATAAATCTATTGTATTTTGTTAGTTTATATGAAATTGTTTTGATCAATCGAATCTAAGGGACCAAAACTGATACATTAAAGAACCTTGGAGAATGCTGTTGTTTAAGATTGATATTTATTTTTAAAAATGTAATGAAAAAGTTGAGAGGATTCGAGATATTTAAATAAAAATTAATTAATTTCATTGGCTGGAATTCCAGCCGATGGGATGAGTGGATACATTAAAGACTCATCAACCCTCAAAATGTTGTTAAAGTTGCTGTTTATTGCAACGAAAAAATTACTTTATATGAAATATTTTGCCATTAATCTCATAAAAAGCCGCGGTCGAAATTCCGATATCACCTTTTTCCTGGTTTAAAGTAGATTTATACCAATAATGTATTTGAATAAAAATAATATATAGATAACAAGAAAAAGAATATGAAAAAAGTACGTGATATTATCGGTTCTGTAGTTAATAAGGTTGTAGACTTATTACCATTTGAGGTGCATATTCCAGGTTGCAGTTATTGCGGCCCGGTATGAAATTAAATAAGAGGCTGAAGCGCGTCGACAAAGGTATCAGTAAATTGGACGAGGCTTGTAAACTATACTATATAGCTTATTAAAAATATTCAGATATAAAACCAGATCTGAAGTCGGTAAAGCACTAGCTGAAAGAGCTCGGGAACGTGTAGTCGCACCAGATAGTAGTTTAACTGAAAGAGTGGCGGTTTACACTACTAACGCAATGAAACTTAAATCTAAATTTCAGGTAGATTGAAACATATGAAAGGCGGTGGTACTATTAAAGAAAAAAATTAATAGTGAAAAAAAACATAGATTAGATATCAAAATGCGCTTTTATGTGATTAAAAATTGGTTAAATAAACAAAAAAAATTGAAAATTCCATATTTTAGAGCATTTTTATGAGAGATGCTTTACCGAAAAAAGATTAGAAAAAATGAACGCGCTGTAGTCAGTTTAGATTCTTTACGCGGACTCTACACATGGAGCAGTTTTAAAAAAAATTGATAAAAATGTAGAGTATTTAGATAATATCGTCGGAAAATGGTTCGGTGATTAAAAACACATATTCCCGCCAATCGATCTTTCAAAAGGACAATATAAAATAGGTTTACAGTGGTTGATGAACGGGGAACCAGTATTCCGAATGGAAAAAAATAAAAACAATGATTTGTTTCGCGTTTGATGAGGACGTAAAAAAAGATGAAAAAAAATAAGAGTATGTGGTAACTTAAAAAACATTACATAACCATAACGACGGGCAGTTATGAGATTGAAGAAATCGATGAATATATCCAAGCCGAAATGAAAAACTTTAAACAAATTGTTCCAGTTAAAGCAAACAATAAATTATCAGACCGAAATTAAAAACACAGTATGGATAGATTTTTTTCAGATA
>JAAAKQ030161547.1:0-12706 GCA_010016005.3 Zanna intricata | reverse complement strand
AATGAAATGACTGGCACTAGATAGGGAATCTTGGAGAGCTGCATCAAACCAGTCAAATGACTGAAGACCAAAAAAAACTCCTTAAAATTTCTTTGATTTGTAATTTTAAACAAAAATTCAAATTAAATTTCAAAAAAATATAAAAACAATTTTTTAACGAACTGATATTTAAGAATAAAAAAGAAACGTAAAAGGTGCAGATGATGTAGAAGGTCAAATTAATTGTGAAAACATGCATAATTAAAATTCAATATTATCTCGCATGTACAAATTGCACAAATATTTTTGTACTTTTAAAAACTAATTTTTCTAACCGCATAATCGGCAGCAAGGTATGAATACCACATTCATAAATCAAAATATAAATATTTTTAAGTATTCTTGAATATCCCTTTATTAAAAATGTAAATCACAGTTTCTTAAATTAATTTATTAAATACTTCAATCGCAGATAACTATAAGAATAAAATTAGAGAAACAATAAACTATTTACTTTTATAAAGCAATAGCAACATGTGAATGATTGAAATAAACAAACCGATCAGCTCTTTAACAATTAAGAAAGAATTTTTGCCAGTTGAGACAAGTCTGTTTATCAGTTGGTTCTGAAAAAGGAGATGATCAGTGCTTGTTCAAAAAATCTGATTTCTCAACATTCTTATAGTTAACTGTCCAAGTAATACTACACTTGGTAAACAAAGTTATTTTCTTTCCTTTCAAGTAATTTATTAATTTTATTCACTTAATATAAAACCCTATTGACCCTTGTAAAACTCCATTACATTAATATTCTGCTTATAACAGTAACAAAGATAGTTTTCAAAGCTTTTTGATGTTAAAAGTAGGAAAGGAGATGAAAGTATAAAGAAGAGATCAAAGATGAATGTTTTTGACTGACAGCAAATGAAGAAAGGACATTCAATTTAATAAATATGGAAAAAGGAGGATGGATAAAGAACCAATATTGTTTCACATAGAGATTCTTCTGTCAGATAGAAGAGAAAGGTTAATAAAGAAAAGGATTTATCATTGGAAAAATGAGGAATGGAAGATGAGTGAGTAAAATAAAAGAAACAAGAAGATAATATTAAAAATGCTGATAAAAAAGACAGTAAAGGACTAAAGGGGTTAAAAGATAAAATTTTCCTGACACACAGCAGGGAGTCTTTTTTGTAAAGTACACAACCAGACTTCTTAATAAGAAATGCTCAAATTAAAAAGTAAAATTAAAAAATATATATTTTATTTTAAATTATTTTAATTTAAATTCAAAAGAACAAAATGTTGATGTGTTATATGAACAAAGCACACACTTAAAGGATAAGCCAGTATAATAATGCCAGACAAACAGTACCAAATTGAGCTTACAGCATTCATATTTTGATTAAATAATTTCCAGATAATTAATCTACGTAAATATCAGCACAGTTATATAGTATTTTAAATAAATGTACACCTCAAGTCTCTGAAATTAATGATAACAACTTTGGTGATATTTTAATATACACAGTAAAGTACATGTTGTCTATAATCGATGCAGAGAACTAAAAAATGAAATATGAAACATTTTTCTTTTGTTTTGTTAATATAATTTGTTTATTAGGTCCTCAGAGTCTATATATATATATGAAAACCGGGTGAAATCTTTCGCTAGCTGTAACTCACTAACAAAACGTTTTCAGGCATATGTTTATTGGAAACTTTTTCTTATTTTTAGATATAAAATCCATTTCCAAGAGATTGCCGTGCAGTTTTGATACACTCTGTATAACACTTATGACCACAATATGAGAGATAAACAAGCTCACCATTTAAATCACCTTTCAAAAACAGAATATCCATACAGTGATAAATATAACTCTAAAGTTTCATAATTACCAAATAAAATCTATAATTTCAACAAATTTAAAAAATATGAATGTACAAGAACAAATTTGTTAAAAAAACATATTAAATGAATATAACCTAACTATTTGAAGATGTACAACATTAAAAGAAGTATTATCTATAACACTAAGATAAAAACACATCTGAACTACAGTTCAATGTATTAGAAAGTTAGTTGTTTTTTAATTTGCTAAAAAAATAACAAATTTTGATAAAGCAAAAAAGAAAACTTGAGTGTTGTGTAGTATTATGATTGAATACTGTGCTTTCCGATAGATTCCAAAATCCAGTAGCAGATGTATAAAATATAAATAGAATATAAGTATATAAGTATGAGTAGAATTTCAAGTGATATCTTAAAAGTAAAGACTGTTAAATTAGAAAAATCTACATCATAGTATATTAATACAAATTTTGTTGTAGCCCAAAATTTTACATTTTATGGAGTTTTACCAATAGCTCCTTCAGTGATAATTTTTTTTACTTCACTATTGAAACACCCATTTAAGTCAAAAATAATGTTGACCAAAATGCACTTGTCATGCACATATTTCTACATTTCTAAAAAGCATTTAAAAAATCCCTTTTGATGCCAAACACCTGCAACCAGTTACCAGTGACTTGCAGCCAGTAAAATGATTTGAAAGTTCATAAAACTTAATACTAAATTAGCAACAACATTTACTGTCTAATTCATTTTAAATTTCATACGTAAATGACTGTAGAGGTGTAAGGCAAGACTAAACTACAATAAACAATTTCAAGAAGCTGATTGAACAACCTTGGGCCCCACAGTTATGGTATAACCAAATGATTGTTATTTTTAAAATTATTCTGATATCTGGTATTAAATTAAAAATCTTGATTGTCAATATAATATTATACAGAAAATATGTGTCTATTACTGATATTTTACACAGATATCCTCTCTTTTAGAAGTATTAAATAACATAGTGTGTTGGCTATGGGTGATTGATGTGTTCAAATATTTTGTTATCTACTTATTTTAGAAAAAGCATTAAAAGTTCCATTGGATAGAATAAGGAATAACAACATAAAAGATGATCCCTAATATTTAAATACGAGATACAAAAACAATATCAAGCATGATTAAAAGGGTCTAATCATTTCAATAAATTGAATGCTACCATGCTTCTGAAAAATGCTGAAATCAATGTACATACAAAAGAAGAAAAGAGGAAGCCCTGTGAATCCTAAGGTGAAAGAAAATGCGGAGGAACTAATGACACAAAACCAGCAATAAAAGACCGTAGAGTTAGACAAAAGTGATGACTAGGCGTGGAGAAGTGGCAACAGCTGTCACAACAACACACTTAAAATGGAGCACTATATATTTTGTTAATTTAGTGCCTAATTACAGCAATACTTCTTTGAAAGTTCACCCCTATCCGAAGACCATCATCTCAGGTTATCGATGCGTTTATAGTAATTAATTTCTCTTATTCACTCTGGTGTAAAACCAATGAAAAATTATATCAACTTTCAAACTTATTAATTTTCTTCATACAAGGGGTATATGGACTGATCAGCACGGTTAGAAAGATTTATAAATAAAAGTTTTTATTTCATGAGTACTGTGAAAAGAACACTCTTCATTTTAAAAACAAGGTAAAAAAATTAATTTTACAATTCACTTTTTGTTACAAATGGAGTTTCTATTTATTTTCAGTATTTTTTATCAAATAAATCATATAGAAGTATTAAAATCAAAATACTGATCTTTTAGTTCAAAGAAATAATAAATATACTTAAACGCATAGAATTTTCAAATAACATCATAACAATATTATGTCAGATAAGGTATAATTATATATTTAGATGGTTGATTTTATAAATTACATGCCGAGAAAGGTTTTTACTCTAAATTAATTTAAGTTTTTTCTGTACAATTCTCAGAAAGTCTTTAAATATTTTGTGTAGCTTTATTGAAATGAGGCTTGTAAGCAGTGGCCATGTCTTTTATTCAAGAAGTGAGTCTACTTAGTGTGCAACATCTTTGGTTTGTCAGACCTGAATGGTTTTAATTAAAAACCTCACAACAGAATCGTGACTGGGAAAGTAATATTTAGAAGTCAGTAGTATTAAAATATGTGGCCAGGCTTTGAAATTTCTACTTTCTGCATCAGAAGGAAAAACGAATCCTCTGTACCAACCTGGTACATTTTTTAAGTTTTAAAAACATTTATAAGCTTAAATTCTAATAATATTGGTGGATTAGACTGAAGCTGCGTGTACTAATAGTAAATCTTTTTGTATATTATTATTTAAACTGTCATTTAATTACTATGTAACAATAAAAACTTGTCCTTGTCAAATGTATAAATAGTAAATATTGTTATTTCCTGTAATCTGGTGTATGGAAACTATGAGGCCAATTGTTTTACCATACAGAGTAACGAAACTTCATGTAATGATTAATGTACAAATCTGATTCCCAGTGAATGAGCATGCTCTTGTATTAAAATAGGAGTCAAATTTTTTGATTCTGTTTTTCCCTCTTCCCCTGTTTTTAGAAATTTCTTAACATATTCTTCAAAATATGACTATAAATTTATTTTAAAATTTCCCTTTTAACTAATTTATTTACTTAGCTACTAAACATAATGATAAATATTAAACAGTACTTAGAATAGATATTAAAAAATTTACTTACATTGTAAATTATATACTTTTCAGCATCTTCTTCATGCGTGCCTGGTGTGTATACAGGACAAATTATGTTTACTTGGTCGTATTCAAAAGGTATATTGCCTTTATTCACATCAATTATGTGATCTGTGTTGTCTATCCTGAATCTGTAAAAATAAAAATAAATATTAAAAATTTTAAAAATTAAATTAACATTTGAAAATTTAAAATTAACTGAAAAAATATTATTACATTGTTCTCGTAGTTTACAGAATACCCGTTCTAAATTGTTCATGAATGGATCATGTCTAATGATACAATTAAACATAGTCAAGTTAGAAACTTCAAAAGCAAAAATTTCAATATTTGAAGAAGATTGGTGAGTTCCAATGTCTGTACTACCTCATAGTATGCTTAACTCATTGAAAGGAATCGTTGTTTGCCGTCATCTTCTTAATCGCACTGAAGAAGAAATAATAAAGGAAATGTCAAGTCAAGGAGTGACTCGGTGCTGTAGGTTAACCATGAGGAGAAATGGTGAGGTTCTTCTTTCAGCATCGCGATTGTTGATCTTCCATAGACCTAATCTGCCATAAAAGATACTTGAATGCATACATCGTCGTACGCGCATTCGTCCCGCAACCTATGCGATGTTTTAAGTGCCAACGTTTCGGACGCACTGCGGTCAGATGTGAAAGACAAGAAATTTGCGCATATGGAATGGATACTCATGAAGGCGGTTCGTGTAAAGATCCTCCAGTTTGCATTAACTGCAAAGGGAACCACAACTGCCGATCAAGAAACTGCCTTGTGTATAAATTGGAAACGACCATTCAGGAAGTTAAAACGCTGCAAAAGATATGTTACCCTGAAGCGAGGAAAATTGTTAGCAGTAGAACTCCCTGACTGACGACTTTTGTAAAAGCAGCTACTGCCCCTTCGTCACCCAGAGTTAACGTGGAGTAGTTGTTGTCAACGCTTGCACCTAGTCTTGCTACTATGATAGAGAAAATCATTAAGACTAAGATTGAATCTAGTCAGCAAAAGAACCAATTAAACCCTTGAACACTCATCCACAGATGGACATCATTGACACTAGGATCAACTCTTCTCAACGAGAAGCAGCCAAAAACCCGCGATGATGCAACCACCAATCGATATTGTGCTTAAGAAAAAGGAAACATCTGAAAAAGTCAAAAACATCACTCTTTCGACCAGTCATAAGGGGAAGGAGGGTGTGGCAAGGGGTACAGAAAAAGTGAGACTGAAAAACGTGAAAAAAGTGAGAAAAACTGAGATTAGTGTGATGCAAGTGCAAGTAACAATAGAGAAACACCGGTTATAGACGCTATATTACCAGCAACTACGAAACCTCCAAAACCCCAGAGGATATCTAAGGAGGGGGGCGAGTACTTCAGCCGCCCCAAATATACCATTGGATACTGATTCGAGTACTTCAGCCGCCGAAAATATACCATTGAAGATCGCATCAAGTTTAGATTCAATAACACCCATGTTAACCGCTCCGTCTAAGTTGTCATCGCCTGATGTCAGCCGCAGAACATCACTGGTATCTGAAAGGGAAAAAGATGCCATGTCCGAGGCCTCAGACATCATGTCATCGGAAGTAGTGGTCGTAAATAGAATGGTAAAAAGATGTTAGAAAGGATGGACGAAAGGAAAGCCGAGACGGTAAAGAAATGTGATATATTCAAGAATCATTTTTAATGATCGTATTTCTATATTTGTTTGAGTTTATAATTAAGAATGAATTAACAGTGTTCAGTTTCATGTAATGCCCCTAAAACCTCAAAAAAAAAAAAAAAAAAAAAAATTAGTAATAAAAATAATAATGATGCTCATTTAATTCGCTATGTATGGATTATAGTAACATTCTAGAAGATTTTATCTTTTGTAAAAGTATTGTTGCTAGTGCAAAGGCTCAAGAGTTTATGAGATTCTTGATGTTTTTATATCCAAAAACAGTTTGGATAGACTAAGTTCGTCGGTATCTGTACTGATGGTGCTTGTTCTACTTCTGGCTGCTACAGAGGATTGTAGGCTTTTATTCGAAGCAAAGTCCCTGAAGTACTGTGTGGCACCTATTATTGATAGGAAAACATTTGCGTCAAAATACCCGAGTCCTACACTGAACCAGGTAATAGAATATACAGTAAATGAAAAATTTATTAAAAAAATCGGTCGTTGAAGGCTTGATTTTTCAAAAAACATCTAAGGAAGCAAAATCACTTTTTAAATTCGATTGAGAAGATTTTAGCCTTTATTAAAAAAAAAAAAAAAACAAAGCTATAGAAAAGAAAAACGAATAAAGATGGAGGAAAGAAATATATTATAAAATACAATTATAATAGAAATATATTATAAAATATAAAGAAATATTCCTCTTTTTGCAACAATTTTTGACCTCCAATGGCGTTATTTTATCTCGAAGTATTAAATCTATTTTTTAAGAACATTTATCACAGTTTATCGCTTCCTTTGAGAAATATTTTCAAAATTATAATATCAATAAATTTCCATAGATTCAAGATCAGTTTAATACCGCTGCTGCTTCAGAATTTACTACTGTGAGTTATCTAGTGACAATACATTTGAAAAAAAAAATTTAGTAAGGTGGAATTAACTGAATTTTGGATGTCAGTAAAAGATTATCCACTCCTGAACGGTAAAGGTCAGAAAGTTTTAATTCCATTTAAGAATTCTTATTTATATGAAATTCGGTTTTCGGCAATTGCTGTCATAAAATCTAAGTAACGCGCTGAAATCGATGCGGAAAAGTAAATGGGGTGCCCAGTTAATATTAATTCCCAGTTTAATTCCACGATTTGAGAAAATCTGGGCTATCAAAGGCTCATAAATTCCACTAATTATATAATTAGTTGAATTTCTTCGATTACATTTAAAAAAAATCTAAAATGTGTTTTATTTATTTTTACCTAACCCCTGGAAAATGTTACTGGCTATTTCGCAAAGTGTACTCGTTAGAATTTGACATACAGCACCTTGGGAAAATCTGAATTCTAGAAGGACGCCGAAAATCGAAAAAGCTTGGAACCCATTGCATTAAGGTAAAACAAACCAAACTTATAGAGCCTACATTTAAGGTCTATTAAAACAACAACAATAATAAGATAAACACAAAATGTCTATCTTAAAAATCTGTATTTGTAGAATTAGCCTAAATTTAAGCCAGTGACTCGTTTTGAATTTGTACTGATTTTATTTATTTAGTACCTTCAAATACTCTCGCTTTAATATTATTTGCATATTTATTAATTGTAAGTGTTAATACAAGCCATAACTAGTTTTACTTTTTTGTCTGTTAGTTTTGTATTTTATGGTAACGGTTATTCTGACTAAATTTTATCTAAGGTCTTCTTTGTTCTGCCAGGCAGATAATGGAGCGGTTCCTTTTCGTTTTTCTTGGAGTAGCAAACGTATAGTTTCTGTCGTGATCATATAATACGTAAATTTTATGTTCTGGTATGGATAAAATAAACATTTAGTTATTTAGTTTCATTTTATCTGATTATTTTAAGGTTATATTACATTTTTATTGAATAACGATCTTAGGAAAAGTATCAACAGTTAACGCAACTATTGTGAGCGATTGAAAATATTTGATTGACCTAAATTATTTTTAGCTAAGTTATTATTCGCCCTCCGTGTTTCATAATGGCAAAAAATAAAAACGATTTCAAAACTAGTTCCAGTATCTGCCTGGCAGAAACAAGGAAAACCTTAGATAAAATTTAGTCAGAATAACCGTTACCATAAAATAAAAAACTAACAGACAAAAAAGGAAAACTAGTTATGGCTTGTATTAACACGTACAATTAATAAATATGCAAATAATATTAAAGCGAGAGTATTTGAAGGTACTAAATAAATAAAATCATACAAATCTAGTACTAATACACTCTGGTACAATTAAGTCAGGACTAAGCAAATAAAATCGCCGGTCTCCGGGGCGCGAGTGGTAGCGTCTCGGCCTTGGTCAGGCATGGCATTTTTCACACACGCTACAATTCATTCATCTCATCCTCTGAAGATATATCTTAACGATGGTTCCAGAGGTAAAAAAAAGAAGAAAAGTAACTAACAATTTAGAAGACGTCAGTTGCTATTATGTTTTGAGTACATATTGTATTCTTTTGACCATGTATTCACAAAGTTCAGGTGCCGAATAAAGATGTGGTTGTCTATTTTCCTAACCTGAAAACTCGTTCTAATCTTTTTTTTTAAATTGCCCCGAGATGTAATATTATATTTTAAACGGGAAATACATGGTCATAATAAATATTTAATAATGATACTAGCTTTGGCTTTTGATTAAGTTTCTTTAGAGCGTTGACTCGGAGAAATTCTTTAAATACTCTTTGTCGAAGCGAGCGAAAACCTACGCAAAATAGCCTTAACATTTAAACTATATATATAAACTGAATATATATTTTTTTTTCACTTCCAAGTCATATTATCTGATAAAATATTGAAATAATACTTCGTCTTACACGACAAATGTTACTAAATCAATTGTTTTAGAAATAAACTGCTCTTATTTTTCGGGGAAAAAAAAAATTTATAAAAGAATAAATTATTAAAAAGATCGTTTTTCTATTTTTTTGCTAAGGAGTCATGAATTAGATTCAAATTAGTGAAATCTTATTAAGTTTCAGGTCATCGTGCGGCTATGCTTATAGATCGTTTATGTTCGGATTGCACGTATATTAACTAAAAGTATTAAAAGTACTGTAAATTTAATCCGCTTTAAAAAAAGACAGCTAAAATAAAGAGTAACTGCATGCAACGGTATCTTCGATAACTGGAGTAATAAAAGAAAACGAGTCATATATAACGTGTACATTAATGTCATTTTTACGTCGAATTGTATTTTTTTACATGCTGGAAATATTTTTATCGAAATTATATACGTTTTATTTATTTATTATTTTTTGTATTACTACGGAAATAATTTTGGCGTTTTTACTTTCGTTATTTTATTATTTAACAATAGTATTTTAAGTTTTAAAAAAGTATTATTATTTTTCCGCACTACTTTTATTCATTAAAAAATTATTTTAGCAATTTTGTGCCACAAGAAACGTCGAGTAATTCAGATAAAATATCTGAATTACCCGACATTTGAGTTTCTTCTGGCACAAGTTCTAATCTATTCCGGAAAACAATCTTCCGGAATTTTTATAAAAATTATAAAACGCGTTTCTACTATTGTTCTTTTGGTAGTAATGCGCTTAAATTTTTTATTCCCTGAAATTTATCCGTAAAACCATAATAAAATAAAACGCAACCTCTCACGACAAATTACTACAGTAATAAAGTAACTTTAGTGTTTTTGGGTGTTAAACCGTTCTCAGACGTTAAATTAGACTAATAACTAAACTTTTTTTAAAAATATTCATCGCGATGAAGTATTTCGCTGAATAGCGTTTGAAATTAGTCGTAGAGACAAAAATATTCTAGCTATTTACAAAATTAAAGATAAAAACCTAAAATTATATGCGTATTTTTAAGAGCTTTCTATTTAGGATTTCATTATGTTAAACATTCAGACAGAAATGGATCAACGTGTTTAAGACTTACTTAAAATAAAAGTATTTTAATAGAAAAAAAATTGTATTTCCTAATGAAGCTCGTGAAAAACAAGCAAAAACGGAAGAGTAATTTCATTATGTTTTTAGTTTGTCGGTAAAAAAGTTTTATTATTAATTTTATCTATTAATTTTTTTTAAGTGATATAATAAAATTTATACTTATTAGAAACTTTAATGCAGACATACGACCACTTCGAATTAACTCATTTATTGACTTGAAACATTTTTTTTCTAAAATTGACAATATCAGGTCATGAATATATTTAAATTTCCATAGTTTTTTTCAATTTAAATTGCCCAAAATGTTTTCATTTTATGAGTTTTTAAATATATTTATAACTTCAGGTTGAACTTTTATAAGTTTAACAAATTAATCGAGAATATTTTTTATTATCGTTGGTAACAAGAAATAAGTTTGATCGCGGGCTAAGTGTATAGATAATTTTCCAATTATATCACTGGATAAAAATTCAATTTTTAGGTACATGAAATTCGGATTGTTTAACAATATTCTTGCCTGCTTACATACGTTAATTTTCTTTTTATGACGCCTTAAGATTTTTTTTTTATTAAAAGAAATAAAATTATTAAGTGTAACGTTTAAAAACTTTTTCCATGGAAAAAGTTTCTTTTAATGGGTGACATCTGCTAAGACGTTAGAAGAAATAATTAAAATTAACAATTGACATCATAATCGATGTTATAATATGAATAAAGGCAATATTAATGGAGAGTAAATAACAATATAAGAATATATGTGCGTACATGTGTTATAATATGCGGTTGAGTTTACAATTTAAAATAAAAATAATAAGAAATATTTTATTCAAAAATCAACTATTATTCGTAAATCTTATAATATTAGCTTTATAAAGCCTTCTTAAGTCGTTTGATCTTATTTTAAAGCGAACCTCTAAGGATTTAAAAAAAAATCCTTAAAACTTTTACTGCATTGATCTTTCCATTCAATTTTTATTCGTGTAATTAAAATAAATAATTATAAGTAGATTTTTACTTATTTATAACTTTTCATACATTTTGATTTGATATTTTTGTTTAAAAACGTAGAATAATGGCAGAAACATGTATTTTTAAAAACTTTTTTGGGTATTAAGGAAATCGTTGATCATTTACTCATGTTTTTTCATCTTAAACGATAGTAAGAAAATAATTATTTATTACCATTATATTACGTGAGAGTTAGTAGCTTGAAAAATAATTCCGACTGTGCCATGACTTTTTAAAAAAATTACCACATAAAAGCAAAATAAATACTTCAATAAATATAAAGGCGGTTATCATATAATTCAGAATACTTTTTGACCTCATAATTAATTGTTCATCTACTTTATTTATTTATTTTTTAAATGTAATATAGCCTCACTATATTTGATATATACTAAAAATTTGATATATATATTGATTCTTTTTTTAGCAAATCCGCCAAGTTCAGAATCAAAGAAACATTCTTAAACTGCTATTCAATACCTTTACACTTGGTTACTTTTCATAACTTTAGTTACTGAGTAAAATATAAGAAATTTTAAAAATTAACAGATAATATAGACGGAAAAAACGTACAGAGGAATTATGGGCAATAAAAAATTAATTTAAATAAACTGATATCAAATGCCAATGAGACAAGATTTTAAAATTTACACAGAAAAATATGTACAATTATAAATTCAGTAAATTTCAAACTAACACCTAAATAAATTTTTTTTAACTGAACAAATGTATGTTCTGTAAATATTTAACATTTGTAATATTTTACTCAATCAAAGTTATAAAAAGCAACCAAGTGTAACGGTGTTGAATAGTAGTTATATGTGTATGAATGAAAATAAATCAGAAAACATTTCTGAGGATGGGCTTATGCCCGAAAGCGCTCTAATATAAAAGAAATAAAGTAAAAAAAGGTAAGAATGTTTCTTTAATTCTGTACTTGGCAGATTTTCTAAAAAAAATAAATATATATAGTTAAAATTTCACGTTATGAAATTATGGATTATAAAAAGATTAATTTAAATACACACACATACACAAAATCATTCAATAATTAAAGACACAAATAGCAGTGGAGGAAAAAAGGTTGATAAGAGGGTTATGATACTTTCAGAACAATAAGTCGGTTACCCTATGGTGACTTTTGATTACTGGTCGCGTAAAGTTCTTTTTTTTATAACCTCAAAATCGCAGTTTACGATAGCTAGGAAGTTTGCAAATTAGTTGAAAGACATGTAGCGATCTATTTTTTGCTTTCCAAAGGTGAAAACTCTGTTAACATTTACTCTCGTACGACCAAACAATAAGGACAAGAGTGTATGAACCACGGAAATTTTTCAGGCGGGTAGAAAAATTAAAGACGATCGAACTTCAGTGACTGACGAGCACCGTTTTAGACGTCCTATTGAAATCTCAACTCTTTGTTTATCTGTTTAGCCTCCGGAACTACCACAAGGTATTACTTCAGAGGATGATGTGTGTATGAATGTGAATGAAGTGTAGTCTTGTACAATCTCAGGTCGACCACTCCT
>JAAAKQ030161536.1:2391-12707 GCA_010016005.3 Zanna intricata | reverse complement strand
GTGTGCGAATGACGCACAAGTGCATCAGACATTATTTATGTACTAAAATCAAATAAAAAAATTATTTTAAATTTTTTTCTGTAATAAGATAGGGCATTTAGTATAAAATAAAACAAATGAAGAAAAAAAAAATTTCAGCACTGACATAAATAAATCATGACACAGCAGCAGTGAACATGTTCATGTGTATATGTAATGATGGTAAATAAAAAAATATGTCACTGAAGATGGGCCTAGGCCTGAAAGCGCTATGATTCTATTAAAAAAATAAAGGTAAGAATATTTTCTTTTGTTCTGTTCGTGCAGACTGAATTAAATTTTCAAAAATTAAATCCTAGAGAACTAAATTTCCATGCAGAAGAAGTACTGGAATAATTTAATCTTTAAATTGTAGTGTTTTCCTTTGTACTATTGCATTATTGTGAACTGTTAGACTGTATTTTTATTATATTGTTAATTAAATCATCTGAGTGTTCATCATTTTATATTTTTAAATGTAATATTTCTCAACTATGATTGTTTTTCTTTATAATCATCATGAATCTCCAAAATTTCAAAGTTGTTTTTATTATCTGTAATACTATATTTATATTCTAATAGATGTTCAGCAACATACCTCTGTTTTATTTTTGTATGCTGTGCAATGTTCTGAAAATTTTCTTTTTAATCTTCATTGGTTTTTACCTATATAAATATTGTTTCATTAGTTGTATTTCGTTTTATATATTCCTCTTAATTTCAGTCTGCTACGTTTATTATTTTTTAAACATTCTATATCATGTTTATTAGGTTTATGAGACATGTTTTTTTATGTAAGGGCTGGTTCCAATTACCCCCATTAGATTTTTAACCTCCGGAACCACTGTTAAGGTATATCTTATGCAGTGGAAATTGATGGCTAGTGTAGCATGTTTATTTATATCAATCATCTGTTTGCAACAATAGGTTAACATTATTCGCGTTAGTTGCTATATAAAGCCTGACTGAAATTTGTGCTGTAATAAATAATCCAGCAAGTTGTGAAGAACAATCCCTAATTCATTATCTGTTGATAAAAAATAAATCTGTTTTTAATATTCATAAAGAAATTGTCAGTCTTTACAGACCCAGTGTTGTATGCAAAGGTTAAGTTCACCAATGGTGTCGTTTGTTTCATGGAGGAAGAACAATGTTCACAATGAAGTACATAGTAGTTACCCACCTGTCATCACAGATGAATTGACTGAAAATGTGAATGCAGAAATCTGTTAAAACAGAAGGCTTACTGTTTCTCAGTTATCAAATTGAACTTCCTTTTGTTTTGCAGTCAATAATTTAAAATATTTTAACTAAAAAACTGGGTTACAGAAAATTGTTTCCTGATGGGTAACAAAAATGTTGACAGAAACATACAAAGAAAAACATCTTGCTGCAGCTCAAACATTTCTGAAATGCTACAAAAATGAAGTTGATGATTTATAGAAACATATAATGGCTGTGGTTGGGGAAACAAACAGGACTAAACGTGGCGATGGCTAGGGCATGAGAGGCAGCCTGATTGCAGAGGATGCCTTGGTCCAGCCACACACAAGAGTGTACTGGGTCAGGTTACTTCTGATGAAGCATTTGGGCCCCTCTTAAGTTTGAGAGGTCGCAAGTGGGTGGGGGAGGGGCACTTATGCATTTTTCAATGCGCATGCCGCCCCTTTAGGTCAGGTGTAGGACGGGCCGGGTAGCCTCTTGGAGGAGAGGAGGAGGAACGTGTTGGCTCCCCACAAGCAAGACATTGCCTCGCTGCAATGATTTCAAGAGGACCCCGAAGGGGGTTCCGCTGCAGGAGACCAAGCAGGAAGGTCAACTGGTAGTTTAATCTGCTGCCACGACCTCCAGGGCTGGCTGATGACATGCCGAGAGGCGATTCCAGCCGCCCCTGGAAAGAAGACTGTGAGGGAGGTTTAGTCAGTAGGGGGTGGGAGTAGCACTCTTTCAGGGTTGCTGCAGCTCCATGTCCAGTGTTCTTAGCTTAGCTTTGCTAGGTCAGGGCGGCTAGCATCCTGATTTTGGGTCCAACACACCCTGCAAAGACCCTGCAGGAAATGCATAAGTGCATTCCTTCACCACCGTTGAAAAAAAAAAAAAAAAAAATTACTGGTGAAACATTGATATCTTATTCAAATGTTGAGACAAAGCAGCAATCAATGCAATGGTGACATTCATCATTCCTGAAGCCCAATAGGTTTTAAGTGAGAAAGTTTCAATGAAAAAGCTTATTGCTATGGTATTTTGGGAAGGCAAAGGAATATTGCTGATTGAATTTCTTGAACATGGGGAAAACTGTTAATGCTAATATGTACTGTTACTGCTTACAAAACTTTGTCTTCCCCTACGGGGGTTGGGATGCATACAAAACTTGCAGGAAACTAACAAAGGGATTTTGTTTCTCCACAATAACACGACCTCATACAGCAAACAAAACCATTGAAAAATTGCGACAATTTCATTGGGAAATCATCGAACATCTGCCTTACAGTCAGATCTTCCACAGAGTGAGTATTATCTTTTTCTCCATTTAAATCGGTTGCATTGCAGATATTTGAAGATGGTGAGGAATTACAAAACAGAGTAATTAATTCATTTAAATCAGGTGGGAGAATTCAATAATGGAATAATGAAGTTGGTTAAGACTATATCAAAAATTTACTGCAGCAAATTGCGAATATGTAGGAAAAATTATAAAACTTTATTTGGAACTTGCATATTAGTCTGGTCGATTATAACCATAGTGATCCTGTTACTTTGAAAATACTTCAAAGTTATAGGATCATTAATGTATTTTACGTATTAAAAATATAAGGATTATTGCTTATAATTATAGATTTTAAAAAATCTAAGCAATCTTAACCTATGCTCGCTAACCTTAACTAATTAACATGCAGTGTTTTGATTATCTAACTAATAATAATTACAATAATTACTGAATTTATTATTTAAATACTCAAAACATTACGTGTTAATTAGTCAAGGTTAGCAAGTGAAGCAAGCATAGTTTGTTTAGGTTTGGTTAAATTATAATTATAAAATAAATAAATTTAAATGGTTATAAAAATTTGCAATTTATTGGTCAACAGATACATAAGTACCATTAATTTTGATATAATAATGTTTTTCTATTTCGCTTATTTCAATTTTTATATCAAAACGGCCGTTACTTAAAAACCATGCCTCATATAATATACACATTAATCATTTTTTTTTTATTTATGTAATTATATTTTGGGTATAAACTATTTTATTGTATTTTGTTATAATTATCTTGGTATTAGGTAGATTTCATAAGAAAACTACCTATTGTAAAGGATACCATAATTTGACTTTTGATATATCTCTTAAATTTTTGTATATCTTAGCGTTTCACATCCCCGAGCCCCAAAACCACTGTCGGTTCAAATGTTTATATACACATATATATTTATTTCACTTTCTTGTGGACACAATAACTGCCATAATTTTGTGCCAATCGCTTTCAAATTGATATAAGAAACATTACTAAATCTTATTTAAGTTGAGATTTTGAATCTTATCTCATCGATAAGATTTTGAACCAAAAACCCTGGCCGAGTCCATTAATGGGCAAAATCGTACCATGGAGGTGGAAATGGAAGGGCTTTTTTGAAAAAAACAAAATACCGCTTAACTTTCTTATTAAGTAAACTATAGAATTCGTTTAAAGTGCCTACTATTCTTTGAATAAGGGCCTAAAACTTATCTACGTAAAGTTTTTTGATATCAACCATTGGTCCAAGGAGTGGAAAAAATGGGGTTTTGATGACAAAAAAATTCTACCTTCCTTAATAGGCACAGTATCAAATCGGTTTAAAGTGGCCATTAGTCCTTTAAGCATTATCTAAAATTTTTGTGTGAAACAAATTTTTATATGACCAGCCTTATGGCAAGGGATGGCCAAAATATTGCTGGAATTCTAAGAAGATAGGACTTGTCACATACTAAACAGTGAACTTTTTTCACTTGCAACTATATTGAGTAAATTTGAAGTTTTTTTTAACTTTTTTATCCCATTACTGGTGCTACAGTGAAATCTACCTCTACCTTCAGGTATACTGAAAGGAATTTTTTTTTTTATTGTGCTGTTATACAGTTTTTCTATAATTTCACCATTTAAAACATTAAACATTGCTATTTATTTTATTTTCTATATTTCTTTCTTGAGTTAATTGTTATTGTTTTTATATAAACAGTTGCTCTAAATATCATATTTTTGTATGTATTTTTTATGTAACCATGCTTGGTTAGAATTTAAATGTACTATAATATAACTTGTGGTTTTTCTATAAATTGATGTTTCTATTACATCTTTTATGTTTATTTCTGTTTCAGTATCTAAAAAATATATTTTTCTGTTATTTTCTGTTTCATATATAAATTTAAAATTCATATTGTAATTATTAAGTTTATTTAAAAGAATCAAATGTTTGTTATTTATAGCTGGGTTAAAATATCAGCTACATATTTTATTCATAATAATATTTTATGTATATTTAATTAGCCATAAACTACTTTATTTTCAAAATCTTTTATAAACATCTCCAACATGACACCAGTTATAGGTGATCCCATTGGTAGTCCTTCTGTTTGTAAATAATAATTCTCATACTTAAAGTAATTTTGAAGACAATTATTTCTTATAATAGTAATAATTGAATTGGTGTATTCTGAGGTTTTATTTAATCAATTTTTTAAATATCTCTATTGTCTTCTCAACTGGTATATTAGGGAACACATGCGCGCGTGCACGTGTGTGTGTACTTATACACAACACAGGCAGAGAAACAAACTTATAATTTTAGTTACCTTATAAAACATATGCTTTTGAATGGAGTTCATTAGAAAAAAAGGAGTATGTTAGTTTTTAAAGCATATTACATTTTCAGTATCTGTGATCTAACTTTTGATTTCAGTTTTTGAAATTTACAAGATATAAGGAAGTTTTTATTTTATTTGTTTCTGATCTACATTGAAATTGAAGCATTATTTGTCCTCAGAATACTTGGGGTAATTCAGATATTCATCATGAAAGCTGTTTTTTATATAAATTGCTATTTTATACTTAGATTGCTTCTTTAATTTGTTTGTAAGTGATTTGTTCTTTAATAATAGTGTTTTATTGTTTGGTACATCTAGATATTAGGTTAAATTAGTTAAAGTTAAAATACTGCTATTGCAGGGCTAGGATCACTACTCTACTCTCTGCTTGTGCGCTTAGAGCCTGATTTGTTAGGAAGGGATTGATAATATTCTTATTCAGTTTACTAGTCTATTCACTACTTAGTGTATATTTATAATTTTTAAGAAATTCATGACATATGAAATTTGATCTGTAATCAGTTTTATAAATGCATGGAACATTAAACCAGTTGAAATTGAAATCACCATCAGATAGGAGTGTTTATGATAAAAAAAATGCAATTATTGATTCTGTGGTATGGAGGTGGGCGTAATTGATTAAAGAAGGATATGATAATATGTATGATGATGAAAAGAGAGGGTGGCCAGTTTTGATTACAGATGATTTGGTGAATGATATTGATTATAAAATTAAAGAGAACAGATGATTCACAATCATAGCCCTTTCTGTGAAATTTCACAATCACTTTTACACAAAATTGTATCTGGGAATTAGATTACTAAAAATTGTATATACCTTGCATATCTAGAATACTTACGGAAAATCACAAAATGAAATGGTTGGGCAGCCTATTGGAATTTTTTACTTTTTACAGAGAACAAAGCAGTGACTTCACGAGCTGTGTAGTAGTCGGCTTACTGGGATAAGGCATAGATGTTAAATATAACTAAAACATAATGAAATCTATGTAATGGAGGTACACTTTGTAAGCCAAAAAGACAAAATTCAAATAATTTCCACTCAAAAAATTATATGCACTGTGTTTTGGGACAAAAAAGGAGAATTGTATGTCAACGTCTTCCTTGAGACCGAACAGTTGATAGTAAATAATTCATAGTAAATAAATAAATAACTGCAGATTGGAAATGTTGGAAAAATAGCTTCACTCAGTCCAGAACAAGTGACATGGCATGCTTACCTGGGACATTGTTTTGCTTATCTACAATGCTCATATACATTCTGGCACCATAGTACAACATTACCTCACAATCTTTTAACTAAGAATAGTTTGATCATTCCCATGTAATCCTGGAACTTGGACCAAGTGACAAACAGGTGTTCTTGTGTCATAAATCTTCCTTAGCTCATCAACAGTTTCCATTATGATTACAAGGTCAAACAAGCCACTCGTAGGTTTTTGAATGCCAGCAAGTACCTGCCCACCATATTACAGTGCTTGGAGTTATAACTGGCTGATGACCAGCCATGTCTCGAGGGTAGCTTCCTATTGCAGTGCAGTAGGAGTCTTTTCTCTTAGAAAACTGCTGATGCCGATTGAACAAAGCAACTGCATCAATGAACTCCCACATGATGATCCGACAATGCAGCTCATGCCACATTGACTTGCCACTTATGAGTGGCCTGAGTTCTGGATCTTCCTGCAGACGCACAGCTCATCAGTTGCCAGGCAGAACCTGTACAGGTATTGTTTTAAATTTGCATGGTTGGTTAGCACCTGGGCTCCCATTGCCCTTAAAAATGAAGTAGAGATGTACCATCCCCCCCAAGTCCTGTGTAAATTTATACAAGGACCTTTCCGTAGTCAAGGTGTGCCATTCTTGCTACCATGCTTCCATTGTGAGGCTCTGAAGCTTTTCTGCAGATGGGAGATGGGCAACTGTTTGAAATTTGACTCCTGTGCATTTCACTTCAGTACAGGCCTGGCTCAAAACCACACCCACATACCTTGACCTCCTTGTCTCTTCACAATCTTCACATGGCTGTTCATCATTAAATAGATTGGGAGAGCCTTTCCCAATACGGTAGTAGCCTCACAGGAGGTTGTTTTAAAAACACTAGTGCATTCAATTAAGGCTGTGCACTGGATATTCCTTAAATTTTGAAGTGCTCTATTTCTGTCCAACCTAAGCAACCAAACTGGCGTCGCATATCAGATCATACTTTTGAAGACATCTTGGTACACCATGTACAATTGATGGCCTGACAACTCATAGTCCTGAGCAATTCTCCATAGCTTGTGCATCACAAAGATGGTGTCCACCACTACTTGCTTAATGTGGTTACTAAATAGCAACTTTTCATCAAACAAAACATCTAGGTATTTATGAACTACAACTTGGCTGATTACACACCCTTTGTATTTAATGTGATGGTTTCGACTATATGATAATTTGTCTGCATCCTTCAGAAGCATATACTTTTGTCTTAGGCACAGAAATCCTTAAATTTTGGTTGCCCATCCATCCCTCTGCAGTTGAGAAGGCCGTCTGCACTCTTTATTCTAGTTGCGATCGTGAATTACCACAAACTAAAAGAAGACAGTCATTCACGAAAGCCTGGATCGTGGCCCCTACTGCCAACCCCAAAAATCTGTTAAAAAACCAGGTTTCACAACAGGGGACCGAGAGCGGAACCCTGCAAGCTTCCCTTGGTTACAGATTTTTCCACAGTTATTGCTAGGCACACATCTTTAAAAAAGCATACGTTTAGACTAAAAGTCTCATTCACGGCCTGTAGGGCTTCATGAACATTGCAGCGTTCCAATTCATAGAGGACAGAATTCCAACACAAGGAAGGAAATGCTACCTCTATGTCAATAAAAATTGCCAAAACGTATTTACAGTTAGTGCTTTCCATCTCAGCAAGAGCATTTAACATGCAGCCCTGGGTGCCAGCTCCTTCGATGATGTTATATTGGCCTTGATTTCGAAAAGCTTTCATATCGATGTTTTCGAGGAGCCATTTCAAAACCAGCCTTTCCAGCAACTTGCCAATTATTGTCAAGGGACTGATGGGTCAATAAGTGCTTACCTCACGAGGATCCTTTCCTGGTTTTAAGAGCACCAAAGCCTTCCAACATGTCGAAAAGCAGCCCCAGCTAAGGCACCTGGAGAACAGTCTACCAAGCCACTCTCTTATGACAGGCAGCAGATGGTAATAAATATCTGGGTCAAGTCGATTAATCCACAGTGTCTTTCTCAAGAAACCACTCAGTCTACACCAAGGTGATGCCCAAACCACTTGCCAGGAATGGTGTCTCAACTGCCCTGACACTGACTTCTGTTTCACCCTCCGGAGCATCTTTTAAGTCGCCACAGATTTAAAGTGTGGGCTCAACCACAATAAACTCGCATCAAACCATGTACTTTGGTCGGTAACATGATTTCACATGCTGCCAGGGGTCACAGTGTAACTCGCGCATGGAGTCTTGCCCAAACTTGAGTCTGGCTTCCATGATGGCATGAACATATTCTTTATGGACGCGCCAGTAGATCTGCAGATACTTTGCGACATCAACGATAATCTCTGTTCAAGGACGACACTGATATCTCTTCCTCGCAGATCTAACTCTTGTGCACAGCACACTCAGGTCAGAGGACTACCACCTTTTCCAGAGTTTCCACCTGCATTTAACAGACAGCCCCTTGGAGGAGGAGGTCATGATGTCTCCAGGCATTTGTAGATCAGCTACCGCAAAGAGGACTGTTCATTGGCCAAGGCTGCTGTAGAACCATGTTGTAACCAATCTTGATGGTCCAGTCGAATTGTTCAGCCATCAATTTCACCTCCTTATGCTCCATCTGACATTCCAACCCCTGTAATGCAGCTGCCCAGTCACGCCGCAGCCTGTCCTGAACCAGGCCTCTTAGGTTATAGAGGCCCGTATCTGGAGCTCTTATGGACTACCATAAGCGATCTCATAGGTTATAATCACTAACACTGGTGCGGGCCAAATAGTCCAAGTACTTGTACTTCTCAGCAAGTTGCCCATCACTAAGATGACGCCAATGTAACTTTCTTTCAGTTCGCAAGAGAAAGTCAGCGGTTGTTCTGCATCACTAATCAAGTAGAGGTTCCTGGCTTCTACAAATTGTAAGAGACCACTGCCTCTGGGGTCAGTGAGTGGTGATCCCCAGGCAGGAAGACTTGGTGTTAGCGTCCAGAGCAATCTGCATTCTGTTGCCCGGAAGACCGTCCAGAATACTTCCCAACTTCACCAGCAAGTCATCGATATTCCATCCAAGCTGGAAGTATCCCAAAAGTAGTACAACATCGAGCATATCCCTCAAGATTTGTACAACAGTGATTAAGGAAAAAACTTTTGGTATTCCATTATAATAAGGTCCCAGCATTGGTGCAAACTATGTAAAAATAGAGTAAATTGGTTCTTCAAACAGCTTTAAAAATTTTATTCAGTTACATTCTTTAATAATGGCTTATTAAACCTTGTTTAATAAGTCCTCAGAAATTGCTTTCTGGATAATTTCTCATGTACTATATATGTATATATATATATATATATGTAGAGTATATTTCCTTTTTCATTTGCAGCAAAACTGATCATATTTTTTAATCACTGTATTTAAAATGTGTGTACTTTTTATGTTTATACACTTTATTTCAGAATATTCTGTTGTGTTTATAATGCAATGATTATAATTATATTATTAATATTGAAAGTAGTATCCTAACTGTCCCAGCTCGAATTATATAAGAAACCACCAACTTTACTCTATTATCTGGGTCCCAAAAATTACAATAGGGCATCTTTTTATTAGAAGAGCTGAAATCCAGACAAAATCTTTCACTAGCTTGACTCAAAAACAAAGCATTTCCAGACCTATATTTATATGAACATTTTTCATTGTTTCACCTGTACATGGCCTGAAAGGTTTTCTGTTTCTTTAATATTGATATATTTTTTAATGTGTGCATACACATACACTTGCATATAAACAGATGTTACAGTAAGTTTTTCTGAAATTCTTTAGTACATGTTTTACTGATAAAAGTTTCATGTGGTGAATCGGTGACTTTTTAAGTTATTCATTATGATAATATGATTATCTGACATAAGCAAAACAAGTTCACCTTGTATCTGTTAACAGGTGAGTGTCATGGCTTTTTCTATTCCTGGAAAAACCAGAAACATGTCCACTTGTACAGAAAAAAATATTTTAAGAAATGCTTGAGCAAATCATTTAGTAGTTTCAAAATATTAGGTTAATTTTACAGAAAGAAGAAAATTGGATGTATAAGGTGTCTTATTTGTGTGTACAGGATTTAAAAAAACTTGATTCATTCCAAAAAAGTGAAAGGATTTCTAATATACATGCAAGATAGGAGCTTCAGGTTACTTAAAATTCATGAGTTTGGTTACTTAAAATTCACC
>JAAAKQ030161480.1:0-30633 GCA_010016005.3 Zanna intricata | reverse complement strand
TAGAAAAACTAACCGGGGCTCGTTGCCAAATCGCCTATGTCCAACCACTCAACCGGACAAGTCGGAACCCTAGCCATATAAGTAATCAGTACAATGAACAAACTTAAGAATATCTGGCCTTACGTTAAACAATGAATAAATTCAATGCTTGAAAATCATTCAAAAGCCATGAAAATCATCTTGCTGTGAACTTACTAACCAATAAGTTAATAGTAGATAATGTATAATGTCTATTGTAATAATTTCTTCCCGTAACTATTGGTGTCTAACGTTTCGGATGCGAACGTTTTCAGATTTGTTTGAACTAACTATGCTTTCAGATTTGTTTGTGTTTTGTTGCATTCTTTTATGCACTACTATTTAAAAATTTTTTTTCACAGTGTATGATATTTTTTTTACGCATGTATCTTTAGATGCATAGATTTATTTTTGAGTAGTTTCACTGAAAATTATTTCAATCAAATAACTATAATAATATTTATCAATTTTGTTATCATCTAATATACATATTATACGCGTATTTTCCTACAATAAACTTTTTGTAAATAAAATTTGCAGCAAAATAATAATAATTATAAAAATGTTATTTTCTATTATTTGCCGAGATATTCGTTTTTAAAAACGAAAAGTATATATTTTTTTTTACAGAAAATAAATACACGATTAACATGATACTTAAAATATAAAATAGATATAAGATAAAATTTAAAACGTTTATGATTACATGTAAAATTTTTTTTTATGATTAGAGGATGGCAATCTATTACTTAAAAGATATCACATACGACTTATAACCAGTGTAAAGTTGATTTAGTTGCTTCGATCCGGCCGTGAGGACCAATAAATATGTAAAGTTTTAGAAATTTGTAGATAAACGTTGTATGGATGCACGGAGGCCCAATATGATGTATAGTAGCTGATGTGGTGTAGTCGTTTTTAAATGATTATAGACCAGCTCTTGGTTAAACGATTATTTATTGTTTTAAACTGTAGTATATGCGTTGATGACGTTGAAGGCATTATAATTTTCTTGAATATATTGCAATTAACACTTATGAATAAGAAACTTGCGTAATAACATAACAGACTTATGAATAATTATAATTACGAATGATACATTGTAAGTTGTAACTAACATGTTTGAAATACTACAGGTTACTGTCAGGGCGTCTCTACTGCAACCGAATACGAATGTAATCGGATAGCAAGAACGAACCGACCATGTCGGTGTCCAACCTTCAACGTTCTCAATGCATAGAACGTAACAACCAGAATGTGGAAAAAAGTTACATAATCAAATTTGGTGAAAATATACATACATTTAAAATATTCGAAACAAAAGTGAGTTAATTTTGGGAATGCTAACTGTCATTTTAGAAATTAAAAAGAGGTTCCTTAACCCTAGATAACTTCAAAAGGAAGAGGATATTACAGAAGAAGGTGTAAAGTTGTAGATGGTCAATTTGTTAAATATATTGAACAGAAGGAATGATCCTGCCTTTTGTTCTATATTATATTTGATATAAGATGAATTTGGTAGATATAGAGATATTTAACATTAATAGAAGTTAACTTAAATTACTTCTTTTTTTTTTTAATTTTATTTCTGTGATTTGTAATTAATTACTTTTATAAAATAATTAATGTTTTTTTTTTTTTTTTTTTTTTAAATGAAGTTGTCTTTGAAATTATTTTTTTAGCTATCAATTAAACTGAAATTTATCAGAAATGTACAATAGAGTCCAATACACAATTTTACCTTTATTTGTAAAAACATATACACCAAGTTGAGTTCATTAAAAATGGAATAAAATTGTTTCACAAAAAAGGCAAAATATTTATTGTTCTGTAATAACTATTAAAGAAAAATTGTCAAAATCTTGCTATAAGTTTGTTTTATACGTTCTTCAATTAAAATCAAATAATTTTACACTAAAAATTGATAATTCTGTAGTACCTAAGGTACTGTATTGGTAATTGTATTCGATAAATATATAAACTGATATAACTGAAACGCTTCATAATTATTCCAAAAATTGTCAATGTATAAAGAATGTATATACGAATTTTAATAATGCATTATTTACTGCTATCAAAAAATTTCACTTTATACATAACTCACAGGTATTGGTTTAATGATAAAGATTGGTTTGTTAAAAGACTTCCACGCATATCAGCTATTTAAAATGGGATTTTTGAAGTCAACTATTCTAAAAATTCTTAATAAATTAAGCTTAACCTTAAGATTAATTCTTAATCATCTGCTTAATTCTTAAGAATCTTAATAAAGGTAAATTAATTTTATACGGATTACATCGATATTTATCGATGTAATTTATTGTTTTTTTTTTTTTTATTTTTTATTTCCCCACCCTCGAGAGCCGGACCCGCAACTAAGCATAAACTCAGCTCCGGCGGGTGCCTCTTTGCCACAAACTATCTCGGAAGGAGAAGTACCGGAGGGGAGTTCCCAAAGGAAACTCCCCACCGGGACTACGATCTTGATGCCTTACTTCTAGTGGGGAACCCCAAAAGGATTCCCCACCGGGACTACGGTCTTATTTTTACCTTCCAATGGCCTCAAGATAATCCCCCACCCGAACATTGTAGGTGAAGGACCAAAGCCTAACACCCCACCCAAATCAGGCTGTCCCGTAAAGATACCATGGGGCTCCTATGAAGATACAGTAATTTACTGATTTGGATAAATTAACAACACACCTATGGAATGGTTGGCCTAATTTTTTACAAGAATTCATTTAATACATACGTATTACATATCACATTTATCTCTTAGTGGATCTTTATTGTTCAAAAATTGAATAGATTGCAATGAATACATTAAGAATAGAAACAAATAATGAGAAAATTTAAATATAGTGTTAGGTCACTAACAATATATTTTCAAAAAAAATCTTTTTCAAAGATTTTCTAAAACGACAGGAGGTTCTCAACTTCTACGCAAATTCAACTCAAATTCAAAAAAATTATTTTTATCTCTGTTAAACTTTACTTTTTATTAAATAACTATTTATTTTTGTAGAGGAACTTTCTAGGGTGAATGGGACTTAAGGTTATTTTTCTTTAGAAATATCAGAGAAAAAAAATTTTTTCGCTAAAGAATTACTTAGCTTATTACTTTGCATTTTTATTATTGTTTAGTACTTGATTGTTTTCTCATTATTATAATGTAGCTTGATGTCATTTCCTGTTAGTAGTATTTTTATCCAAAATTTCCATAAAATTAGATTTGAAACTCTTGAATTTCGATTTAAAAAAAAATAATAATTTTCTATATTTTAAGCAGTCTAAGCTTTAGCACGATGGTAATATTTTAAGGTAGTTTATCTAAATTATTTTCAAGACGTAGGTCTTTTATGTTTTTATTTTTAGTGAACGATTGTTTTATCAAACGAGCATCATTACTTTAAGCCTATTTACATTTAATAACGTAACTAAATAAAGTTAAAAAACTAAACTGACTTTAAAAAACAAACTAAAAATAAACGATAACAATTTCGAATTATTCTTTATATGTTAATTTATCAATTCAGCACAAGTTAAAACCAATAATATAACTTAGCTCTCCTTATTTTTTATCCAATTTAAGAAAAATTCGAAATTTTAAGAAGTTTGTGGGCTTTTTCATTTAAAAGCATTTTTTTCCATGCGTATCTTACTTTTAATAAAGATTAATCTATTTTAGGTAGCTAGGAAAGGAAAATTATATTTTCAAAATGACGATAATTAAAATTCAAAAAAAAACCAAATGACATTCCTGTAATTTCCCTCATTGTGGGAGCTAAATCTTTTAAAAATGAAATAATTTCCTGGAATAATATAAACTTTACATAACTTCAAAGCCGTAACAATTGGATTCTACGAAAAGTAAGTTATAAATTATGATTATTAAATTAAAACAAACGACTCGATGAAGCTAGTCCATAGAATATAAAAATTGAATTGCGTAGCGTATGATAAATGCCATGCCTGACAAAATTTCAAACCATGGACTTCCGGATAAAAGGCTGAGACACAACCTTTTTACTTTTTGTTATTTAAAAATACTTTACGACAACTGAGATTAACATCGAAGTCGTACAGAAATTCCAGAAAAATCATTGTGAAATGTAACAGAAGCGATGTGGTTTACGATAAACACTAAAATATATAATTACCTAGAATTGAAATCCGTTTGAGAGAAGATATGGCGATTCGGTACAAGAAACAAGATGAGATTGAACAATAGCATGGACTGCCTCGTAGTTAAGTTTTTGGATAACAGGGAAGGCATTAGGCAATTAAATCGACGATTAGTTCTCTGAGATTTGAGTTATCCTAGGGTGTTGTACATCGACAAAATTCTTAATCTCGTTTCGCTACGTGCTTTTGTTGGTTTTTTGATTTGTTTCACTGTTTCTTTGTTAGCTGAATTATTCTTTTTTTTTATTATTATAAAACTATTATTTGTCGTTTTCTTTGCTTTTTATGTTCTGAATTTTATCAATGTTTCTTGGATTTATCTTTGTACGTACTTATTTATTTCATTTCTAAGTGTATTGTGTAACATGTGTATAAATTTATCATTCTTAAGAGACCACTACTTCAATGGAAACCCCTCAGTGCATGAAATTTTTTTTTAATCTTCTTATAGTTCCAGTAAATTGTAACGACTGAAGATTAAAAGTTAGAGCAACAAAAAATTTTAAAAAATATTCAATTTTTTTCAGCTGGATTAAATCAAATTCTTCACAAACAAACATTTTTATGTCAAATTGTTTAGCACATTAAAAAGACTAATCCTGCCGTTGTTTTTAAAATCTACGGTTTATCCTTCCAAAGGCACTGTTATTAGTTTTGTTTCCACGTATTTAGAATGGGGTAAAAATGACAATTAATTAAAAGATTTTATCTATCACTTTATTATTAAATTTGGTCCATTTCATTTACCTTTTTTTTTTCATCATTAATGATTTTTACTATAACACTATAATTATAATACAAAAGATCGACATCTCTACTCTCTGATGAAATCGACTTGAGGATAATTAAAATTCTTTTCTTAGATTTGAAAATAAGTTACATCCTACCATTCTAAAAATAATATTAGTGATGCTGCCCAGAAAATTCTTTACTATTTCTTTTTTTTAGCTATTTTAAATTACATACACATTTTCTATATTTGATGTATATATATATATATATATATTTTTTTTTTTTTTTTTTCATAATAATTGGAGATTGGAAAGCACAAGCATCGGAAAAGGGAAGGAAGTAAATATTGTGAGTGAATACGGGATGGGCAAAAGGAATGAAAAAGGGGATTGCCTTATTGAGTTTTACACAAAGTATGATTTAGTAATAGGCAACAACCAGCTTAAAAATCATAATAGAAGAATATACATATGGAAAAATTCTAGTGATACTGCAAGGTATCAGATAGATTGTATCATGGTTGAACAAAGATTTAGAAATCAACTCGTCGACTACAAAGATTATCCTGGAGCAGACATTGATAGTGACCCTAATGTAATAATAATGAAATGTAGACAAGAGTTTAAAAACCTGAAGAGAAGGTGTCAAATGAATCGGTGGAATTTAGAGAAGTTTGAGGAAGAGGAGGTAAAGAAGATTTTTGAGGAGGACATTCCAAGCGGTCTGGCAAAAATTGATAAGGTAGAAAATATATAAGAAGAATAGGAGAATGTTAAAAGGAAAATTCCATTTTTTTATAAAAAAAATTCTTTCTAAGTAGAAGGACATTTCCCTATTTCTATAAGAATCGTTTATAGTAACAGCTTTTCAAAAATTAGAAGCATTCAAATATGGAAACCCTCGAGAGTTAATTTATAATATACTCATATTTAGACAGTAAATAGTTCCTTAAATTTTACATAGAAATTCCGTCGTTAGTGTTGAAATTTTTAAGTCGGCTGAAGCAAACTTAGGCGCAACAAAGAGAACTGGTAGAAAACCTTGAATATACGAATTTGGATTTAGCATATGAAAAATTATTACTTTTAGCATGGTTAAGAACTATTTCAAACAAAAAAAGTTTAAGTAGGAAAGAAATTTAAATTATTTATACATTTTTGTTTTTTATTTATGAATAAAATCTATAAAATTACACTCGGAATTTGGGGCTACTAATGGATACTAAATTTTAATGCTTCAAGGCAATTATCCATGATTTTAATAATAATATTGTTTTAACCTAAAAGTATGAACACCGACAGAATTTCTATGTGAAATTTACAGGAACTATTTACTTTCCAAATATGAGTATATTATAAATTAACTCTCCGGGTTTCCATATTTGAATGCTAATATCTAATTTTTGAAAAGCTGTTACGATAAATGATTCTAATAGAAAACAAAATGTCTTCCAGTCAGGAAGAATTTGTTTTATAAAATTTATTATGAACTTTCTAGAATAAATAAATTAAAAGATTCTTATTAAATTCTGGAATAAATTATGAGCTTTTATTCAGTAACAAAACAGGAACAACATAGGAACAATTCAGTAACTGCTTTAAAAACAAATCTTACACCTGCGGTACTCCAGGATAAGATGTAATTCTTATTATATGACTATGAAAAATATAACCGGAAGATTGATAACGTTTAATTATTACGGATATGTCGTTATATTTATACATTTGAAACAGAAATAATTAACTGTTTAGCGTTGAGCTACCCCTGAACACGATAGGAATTTACAGCTAGATTTAGTACTTATCTGCTCGTCAAGAAATTATGTAAAATATAAAAAAACGAAACCTAAATATATCAACCAAATCACAGAAAATATATAACATAAAAGTGCAATAACAAGGTAAAACTTTCTCCCGTAAATAACAGTAAACATACATTTTAAAAGCGGTATACAATCATTTATAAGAGGATTATATAACTTTATAAATATTTGGTCAATTTTTGCATTAATTAAGTCATGTTAATAATATTAAAAATTTTTTTTTTTTTTTGTCTTTTTATAGGTAATTAATATAAATCATTTCTGAAGTTAGAAAAAATTACAATAAATAAAACATTATTTGGTCTATTATCTACATTTTATATTTTATAAAAGTCAGCAATGTAAATATCGATTACAGAGATATATAAAATACTGCAACTGCTTCTCATACAATTTCCGTTTATAATACAGGTTATAAAACATATTATCATATTATTAGATCATGAATAATATTTTATTTATAAAACGGTACAAAAAAATATAAAAATTAAAACATTTCATTAAAACAGTAAGCCGGCCTTCGTGGCGCAAGTGGTAGCGTCTCGGTCTTTCATCCGAATCTCCCGAGTTCGAATCTCAATTAGGCATAGAATTTATCACACGCACCACAAAATTTTCATTCATCTCATCCTCTGAAGCAATATCTGAACGGTGGTAAAGCTATTTGTCCGAAAAGTAAAGAAATGGAACATTTCTGAGAATGATGGAACGAATACTTACTACTTACAACATAGTTCTTGGTAAAAAAAATAACCTTTAATAATTATTAACATCTTTTTAAACTATTTTAGAATTTGCTATTTATTTTTTTTAAATTATTATTTTATTAGCTCATTTAAATAGAATATGCAATTTTTTTCCTGAAATAATCCTTAAAATAAGCAATTAAATTTATTACGACAGAAATTAATTACGAATTTTTGTCAGTGACATTTATACTTTTTAATTTTCAATGTATTAGGAAGCTCTGATAGGTAACAAGTTTGACTCATTTTGCTGCCTTATATTGAAAAAGTTATTACTAAACAGAAACAGATTAGGAAAGAGGAGGATTTTTAAAAAAATAGCATTAACTAAAAAAACGTACTACTTATCGATCATAGTAGTTCAGCATCATTCCAAACAGATTTTCTGATACAAGATGATCACATTTATTTCATTTTATCTGGTGAAAAGAAAAAATAAAGTATTAAACTGCCCTTCTAAAGAGGATTATTAGATATCTAATTATGGACGGTAAAAGTATAAATTCATCATTAATAATGTGGGAAGCCCTCATGACTTCCCATTGTAATATTAAAAAATATTTAAACTCAGTCTGATGAGAACATGACATTTAAAGAAATCTGTTTGCAAAGACAGTAACAATACAAACTGTTTACCTTCAACGAATGCTGATCATTAATTCTTGAGGCCAGTTATTACATTTTAAACTTAAAGTTATGTACATTTTTTGCAATGTCTTTTCTGGTTATTTTTTTATTTTATTGATATCATAGCAGACTGAGATCCTAATAGATAAAGTGAAGTTTTAGGTAATGTGATATGGTACAGACATTAGTGGTAATAACAATTTCATACAAACTTCACAATTTTGATGCTTAAGTGAATAAATTAAATCGTTATTACTTGAAAAATTAAGCTATTGTTAGTACTTGAAACGATTTACATTTGTTTTTCAGAATGAAAAAATTAAGAAAAAAAGGAAAGTTTAAACTGATAGAGAAATTGCATATCTCTTGAGGAATTAAAAACTCTCCTTAAATATCAGAATCATTAATGAAAAAATGCAAGTAAAATATAATTTATGATATTTTACTTGTACTTTATAATTTTACTTGTTTATTAATACGTTCAATAATGTGTGTGATTTAATATTGTTTATTTACTTATTTTTATTAATAGGTTAAATAAATTGTGTAACTTAATATTGTTTTTTATGTTTTATTGTTTATTAAGTTGTATGTCTGTATTATATACTTCTAATCCAGAGAGGCTTGGTTATCTTATCTTTTATGATTTATATGTTACAGATCCTGTGAGATATGGATGAAGAGAAGAAATTCCGAGAACACTCGGAATATTCCTCCCGAGACTGAGTTATGCTTAATTGCGGGTCCGGTCTCGGGTCGGAGAAGAGCGGTGAGGGTGGTTTAGTCGGTATGGGGCAGATCATTTACGCCTAATAACATCTTGGCGGAACCTGTTAGCTTGTTAGCTAGCCTGGGACGCACAGCGTCCTGGGTCCCAGCCCGACACAACCCCCTCAAAGACCCCGCGGTGGCGTGCGTAAATGGCATTTTTTCATCATCGTCAAAAAAAAAAAAAATCCAGAGAGGTTCGGTCGCCTTATCTGTGCAGCAGATGCCAAAATGTAGTACTTCAATGGAATGACATTATAGATAGTGAAGATAGTTGGTAATAATAGTAATAATATTTGTATTTGATTTTTTTTTTTTGAAAAAAAGATAGGAAACGAAAAATGAAAATTTAATTACATGTCATTTAAAGACATTGTTATGTTTTTATAATTCATATCTACAGTGTGAATTTAATAGTGATCTAACAAAATCATTCATCAACATTACATTCGACAACGTTCATTTTCTATTAAACCACATCCTATAGTTTCACAAACAACATAAATAAAATGATTAGCTTTAGTATAATCAGTTAGTAATCTTCAGATTGAACAATCGTTCCATATTTTTGCAGAAAACATTATATTGTAAAATAAATTTATAATATCTAAAACCTCCTTTATAATATCCAAGGTATAATAAGGAAAACCACCGATTTTCAAAAAAAGGATAATTCATTATAGAGGGTTTATCAAAAAAGAATGAATGTATATCAAAAAGATAATTTCAAACAGTTGTATTTCATAATAAAAATGTTCCAATTTCAAGTCAGATTATACACTGATCAAAAATATTTAAAATGACAATTAATTAGCAAGTTATATACGTTCTATATAACCTCCATTTTCTGCACAGATAACTTCAAGGTGATAATGAAACGCTGGTATTTAACATTTTGTTTCATATATCGAAACAAGATAAAATCACAAAGTGCAATATCTGAGGATCTAGGGGACAAAGCCTTTAAAGCTAAGTATTCAGCTTCCCTGTATACTATCTAACGTCGAGGCAAAATTACATTTAAAAATCAATGAATTCGCTGTGCCGATTTAACGAGACCCCATCTCATTTAGTTGTGGAAAAACAAATGAGTCATCATTTAGTTGTGGAAAAACCAAACTCTGCAGCATCTCAAGTTGCTGAATACCTTGTTATTTTGTTTGTTCAGAAAAAGAAAATTAATTTTGTAAAAGAAATCACTCAAAAAACTATAGTTTTTGGAAAATTTCTCTTCTATTGTTCAATCTTAGGCGGATTCTCATGTAACATCCAAACAGGATCATCAAGATCACTGTGAACCAAACCTGTACCAAATTTCTACATCATTAAAACTTAACCTCGTTAAAAATCTATCGTTTTCGATATCAACTAAGAGTATATCTTAGGAAACTTTCCGGTTTCATTTGTCACTTACACGAAGATCTATCAACTGGTTGAATAACAACGGACTGAAATGCAAGGTTCCACTTGACACATGTCAAATAATCATGTGAGAGAAAGCAAGTTCTCGGCTATCAAGAGTGGACTTTTACGGGCTTCGCTAAAAAGCTTCTGATTCCTACATTTTCCTCTGAAGTGCGTCATCATCTTTACACAAAGACCCCGATTCTTTAACTTGTTTGTATCAGCGTTGAATGTTTTTAGTTGGTTCCTAAATGCACATTCAACCGTTATTTCGGACTTTTTTGTTGCTAAATTGTAGAATATGAAACACCTTCTACTGCATAGATGCCATGTTTTTTATGACTTAGGTTAACATACTTTGAGCCCTACTATTGCAATTTGGCGGACTATATTTGAAATTCTAGGATGGGCCCTTTCAGGTAGTGCAAATTTCATTCCTTAATTATTCAAAATTAAAATTCGGGTCATTATTTTTGACACTTCTGTTTTTTAAATATTTCATTTACTGTTAGATAACTAATTACTTAATGATTATTTTCAATACATAGCATACGTAGCATGAAATACTTTGTAATTAAATTAATTTACAGACCAGCAGATTTCAAGTGCATTGAACCTAAACCCATTAATATAATTATTATTATTAAAGATATTTTCAACAAATTAACACCTCAGGTGTTTATATAGCAAAAAAATTTACTTTTTTACCTTACATTGAATTCTTTTAATTTTCAAGCAATAAAAGTAATTAGAACATTTGAAAAAAATAATAATTAAATAAATGATAAAGCATTAGAAGAGGGAAGTATGAATTCTCAAAATTACTGAATATTTTAATTTTACATTAAAATATACCATCCTTTGTTTTATGTTTGTATTATTTTCTTTGGAATGCAAATTGGTATTCATATATTGAACTATTTTATTTATTGGTTTCATTATTAAACAACATTCACAATAAAATGCTTCAACATAATTTAATGTCTATTTATGAATAAATATGAAATATTATTGGTGTACATTTATAATGGTTCAAATAAAAATAATAATATTGTCAAAAACAACGTGTTAATATTTATCAAATTGTACTTATAAGATAAATAATGATGTCGTTGTTTCTATCTTGTTTTGTCGAATTGTACGGTTGTAATGACAAATAAAAAATTATTAAGGCATTAAAAATATTAAACAGAGTTAATATTTTAAGTATCGCCAAAAATAAAATGAGTATTTTAATTAGTAGTTATTTCTTTATAATCATACTTAAAAATCGTGTGGGTTGGAAAAATATCTTCTACATAACATTGAATGAGTTGAATATTTATTAAAAACTCTTGAAATTAAGAAATACATTTAAAAATTAAATAGAAAAAAGTTTGATTGCCGAGCTCCGTGGCTGAGTAGGTAACGTCTCTGCATTTCATGTGGAGGTCCCAGGTTTGAATCTCGGTCAGGTAGGTTATCTTTTCATAAAACACAAATTTCCGTCAGGCTAAAGATAGAGGTGTAGCCGCTCTTTCATAACAAAAAAAAAAATTATATATATATATATATATATATATAAATATATATATTTGTACATTTATATTACTTGGAAAAAACTAGAGTTCATTATTTATAAGTAACTGATTTTTTTTTTTAAATAAATAAAGCAATAAATGTATTTTACTATATAATTAATAATTATTTAGGGATGGTGTAGAATAAATTGTATTAATGAATGTATAGAACTGTATTAGGTGTTATTCGGTATCCTATATCGGTTCCAATATAATCGTGAATTAAGTGACATTTTTGTTTATAACAGTAACATAAATAAATACAAGAACTGTAAAAACAACAGGACAAAGCAACAGTTACTTTGTCCAGTTGTTTTTACAGTTAAGTTTTTACACTTGATGGTGTAACTGCCTGTTAGAAAAAGAAACACAATTTCTTAAAAAAGCAGACAACAGAGATATAGGACTTTCCCCGGAACATGGTTTTAGCCGCGTGACGGGAAAGTCTTACAACTGTAGGTTTTTCTAATGCATGGCTTACACACACAACTTAATTAAAAATATTTATAATTTTATTTAAATATATTAGATAAATATAATATTCGTTTATTTAATTCAGCGGTTCCAACTAAAGTGCGCGCGCAAACCGTTTTTAAATCACGCGAGTTTGGCGACGGTTGGTACTAAATAAACAAATGTAATTTTACAACTTACATAAAACAAATTTCCACCATTCTGGTGTAGCCATGAGGCTTAACGCACCAGTCTCGAGGCTTAACTCGAGATACTGAGGGTGACCTTGCTCTACAGCCTCACTCCCTTGACCTATTAAGTTGAAAATTTGATGGGATCAATGATCCACAAATAGAAGTAATCTGACCAATTTTGGACAAAAACGGTCAAGCATGTCTGTAGATATAAGGTGATTTAGAGGCTGAAGATCACCGAAAACACACACGTCTATACAAACATAAACATCCGAAAAATTTCCTTCCGATTTTTTTGTTCCTTAAGTATCAAGAAACGTCAAGATCCGCTGAAAACTGTTTATGCTGAAATTGGACCGATTATAATAATTTCCAGTCTGTAGCTATACTTCTAAACGGGAAAGTAAAATTAGCATCTATTTTACTTTTATAAATTGAATACAATTTTGATGTCTATCGCAATTTTATCTCTAAAGTTAATCTGTAAAATCTTCTTTTTTCCAGTATTTAATTTACAATCGGGTTCAATTTACCCGAACTTTAAGTAAATCTGACTAACAAAAACGACATGCAGAGATGCATTTTTATTGAAAACTTTCAAAGAACTCAATATATATATATATTAAAATAGATAAGTACATACAACGGGGATAAGTGAAAAGAAATTTTATCAAGTTCAGAACATAAAAATAAAAAAAAAAGTACAAAATAGTCAATCGCACAAACAGTAAGTAATCAAAGAATGAAACGGTAAAATAAATAAAAGAACTAACAAAAGAAAGGGCGAAACGAAATGAAAAATTTTGACGATGCACAGGTAGATAATTCGCCTCAAATCTTGGATAACATACAGATCTAATATAAGCTGTCGCTTTAGGCCTCGAAGGGTCCTCGCAGTCATCCAGGAATTTACCCGCGTGCTGGTTTATATCTTTTTTTTAGTATCAATTTGTATCTTGTATTGAATCGTCGAATCTCTTGCAAAAAAAGTTGGCAATCCCAGATAATCGTGTATTTCTTTTTTTTTCTGCAAATCACTTCTTTTATGTTAGTCAATAGTTCGTTCTGGAGTCGCTGTACGACTTCGATGTTACTGTCACTTGTCGTTTCCCATAGTTGGATTCTGTATGCTCAAATCGATTTCTATGTACAGCAATTGCTTGCTTTGTAATGATATTTAAGACCCCCTGCCTAACAATCATTACATATCTTTCAATTTAACATTAAGCTGAATCATTTTCTCCTAGGCATGAATCCGCTGCGTCAGACGGTGATCCAGATTAATTCCTAGGTATCGCTTGCTGTTAGCATGAGGGATAAAATTCCATTAAGTTGAACTCGTAAGCAGTCACCTCATCTCATTGAAAACGTAACATGCGTAGACTGAAACGGATTAACTTCATCTTCCATTTAGCTAGACATTCGTTAATGAGATCTACCATAGTTTGCAGTTTAGCAGAAGCTGCGATAGGGTAAGCATCCACACCTAGTATAATCGTCATCCACAAACGGTACAAGTGTGATGTCCTCTGGAATAGAGGTAGGTCGCAGTAATTATAGAACTGATTATAGAACCGATTATAGAATTGGTCCCAGAACTGAGCCCTGAGAAAAATAGTTATCTTATTGAAAAAAAAAACATGATTGGTCAAGTTTATCTTTATCATATTATTACCACAATCTATGTGAAAGAAATAGATTTTAATAACCCACAATTTATACTTAATGAAAAAAGTGTTGACGAAATATTGATTTCTCAGTATTTTCAAAACTGTTAATCGTATTTTTTTGTTTATGAAGGATACGTATTTAGTAGCAACATTTAGTATTATTTGTCAAGGTTTAGAATGCACAATTGACATATACGATGAGGATGGATTTCTGGACCATTAACGGGTTTCTTTCAATTTATAATGTCCTGTTGTAGACAATATTCCCTCTATAAAGCTACTAGAAGTGCCAATCCTGCTTCAGTTATATAAAGTAGAATTATTGTGCGTCATATATATTTTATATTTACTAAAAATATAAAGACGTTACCTTTATATTTTTAGTTACTGAATTAACAAAATTTTTATCTTTATATTATTTTTTTTTATTACTTAACTTTATTGATCTTTTTATTTGCTTATGGAACGAAATTTATTACATCGAAATAATAATACTCGGAATTAATAACAAAATAATGAATTTAGAAAATTATCCATATAATTATTTTTGTAAATTTGAACCACTTTCTTTGATAATTAACAGAAAACTAACATAAACGATCTGTAATAATATTTTTTCAAACTATTTCTCAGATTACCTTTTACCATGATTTTTTATTCCTACTTACTAATATAATATTTCAGTTTAAAATTTATTATATCCGTTAAAAAAAATCTTAACATAATTATACAAAATTATAATTTCTATTTAAATTAACATAACAAGTGTGAAAAGAAAAAATTCTATCTAAATATCCTGGTGAATCAATAGCAAGTAACTTTTTTTTTACAGTTTAGCCCAGTTTAGACCCTGCGGTAAATATCGATTTAAACAGTACAATCTAAGGCTGCCTAATGTAGGGCATATAAAAAGAACATGAAAAAAATCGTCAGGCACAATCGATTACATAACAAGTAGATATATTCACAAGAAAATCTGCAGATTATATCCTGGTTACTGTGGTAGGTTAAACCGACTTTATTTGACTAATTAGCTAATTAGACAAAACTTCCAGATGTCCCTCTTATCTAAGATATATCTCTCCGCATCTCAAATTATAAGTAAATCTTTAAAAGGGTAAGATATAAGTAAACTAGAGATCAGATATATATTATATCATCAGATATATTATTATTATCATCATGAGCAATAATCATTTTGAAATCTTGTCGTAATATAATTTCATCTATATTAGAAAAACTTCTCTCTGAATAAAGTATTGATTTCATCTTCATTAATTTTCCTTTAATTGTGAAAAACAGTTGCATTTAATCGTATAATTTTTAAGGTCATATAATTTGTTTAATCTTTAGATATATCTTTTGGTAGTGAGCTGATTAATATTTTAACTACGTTGATATTACACAGATTTCATTTTTTGCATAATTTTTCATTCAACATGCTGCAATCTTAGTTCCTAAGACTTTTAACGCAGTAGCATATTTTTATGTTAAAAGAAGTACAAAGTTCTACAGTTTAAAAAATCTATATATTTAGGGCTGAATCTGAAACGGATTAGTTTTACGATGGGGTTAACCATATAAATATAAATAAACATGTACTGAGCCTTCAGATAACTTCACTCTTTTACGATCGGTGACATGAACTGAATATTTATATTTTGTTGCCAGAAACTTACATCTAATTTTCATTTGTATAAATTTTTGTAGAAAAAATTATATATTCGTCTGTTTTCAAAATAATGAATAAATTGAGAGTAATTCTTATGGATTTGTTAGAAATAAGGCTAATAGACTTTAATGGAAGTCATATCAATTGTAAAGAATTTAAATTGGACTCTTTCTTCTAGAATACGATAATAATAATGATAAATCAATTCCTAACATGAAGATTAATTTTTAGTGAAATTGAAATTTTGATTTTGTCTTTATGTTTTCTTAATATCAGTACCTTGTAAGTTATTTATAAATTACAATTTTTAAAATTAGAATTATAAAATTAGAATTTTTTATGATTAATACATCAATTAGTCCATATACACCCAAAACGGTAATAAATATCAATAAAACCTAGTTTTACAGGCACAAAACTTAAGGGTGTGTGAATTAATTTTAATGAAACCTGAAATATACATTATTTTAGATAAAACTATCGACTAGTTTTGTCTTCCGTTGGCGCAAAGTGTCAATTTCTTTTTCTAGAAACTAAAAAACTCTTAATTGGCTATTTCAGGTGTAGCCACTATCTATTATCATGCACAAAATTAATATACCAAACTAATTTGGATCTAACATCTCTTTAGATATAAGTCCCATGATAAAAAAATAGAAAACGTTTCCATTTACTTATTGCAGAATTTCTGTTTTGAAAACAGTCACAAAAAAAACTTATTGTGCCACAATAGGAAGAGTGAAACGTCGAAATCACATCAAGCTAATTGACAGACACATCGGAATTTTGAGTACGGAGATCAGTTACGATAATTAATTATTTATTATTCGTAATAACTAATTATTAAAACAAGTACAAAAAAGATAGGTTGTCTATTAATTTGAGACTGAGGGAAGAAGGTTGATGGTTGTTAAGAACTTCTTCGGTACTGCACTTTTCTTTTCATTTCCCCCAAATGACTATAAATTAAGCAAGAAAAAGAAAAATATAACACTCAATCATCAACAATTTAATCAAAGAAATTTTTGTTTTAAAAATAACATTTTCAGCTTTATTTTAAAATATTTTATTTTCAGATGAGACAAAATAAAATAGACAAAATATTTTTAATTTTACTGAAATCCACAAACATTCGTATGTGTATACATTGCAAGTAAGAATGTATAAACACACACACACACACACACACACACACACACACACACATATATATATATATATATATACACACGCGCGCGTGCGCGCGCGCGCGCGTAAATTGACTTTTCTCTCTGTTGACAGAGAGAGAAAAGTCAATTTACTAACACAAACATATTTCTGAAGTGTAAATTTTATTTTGAAATATTAATATGTACTGGTTGTAAGGCATTGGTCACAAATTATCATTATCTAACAAGAAACTGCTGTAGCCAATATCCTGAGACCGATATGGAGGACCAACGGAATTCAACTGTGTAGCAGGAAAAGTGAGAATAACCTCAAATGTTCAGCGATTCCAGAATTAACTACTGGGAAATAAAACAGAAATGTAATCGAAAAAATAATGAAATACACGATTATCAGGGATTGCCAACCGTTCGAAAGGAAATACAGCAATTAAGTATAAGATCTAAAATGAGGCAACAAAATCTCGCGATTAACCTTCTGGATAACATCGAGGATGTTAGGCGCTTAAATCGACTGAATGTATTATATCTGTAAGTTCCTAGATTTCAGGTGAATATGCTGAAGCCTAGGGTGTTGTGCATTGTCAAAAAATTGCTAATGTTTTTTTGCTACTTACTTATGTTGGTTCATTGATTTGATTCATTGTATCGATTTTTGATTAGTTATTCTTCTATGTAACTGAAATACTATTTTTTGGTGTTTTCATTGTTTTTTTATATCCTTAACTTTGAATATTGATAATTGTTGTTTGGACTCACCATTGTTGTACTTATTTATGTTCAGTATATATTTATGTATACCAGATATATGTAAACATATATATGATGTACTTATAATGTATTTTGAGGGACTTCACTGGATACTCCTTTCTGTATGTAATTTTGTTTATATTCAAGTTTATTTATGGTTCCGGTAAACAGGAACCGATGGTAAATTTAATAATGCCCCAAAAATATATTAATATGAACACTATAGAAATAATTAAATACGGTCGCTATCCGCAGCAAAGTAGTAGTGTCTCGGCCTTTCATCCAAGAGTTTCCGGATTTGAACCTCGTTCAGGCATGGTAAATTTCATACGCTTAATAATTGTTTATTCCATTTCCATTTTCTCACGTACAAAAGCTTCTGAGGTGAATTATTGAATTAATTCATCAAAAAAAAAAATCAACAACATTAGTTACCATTTATAAATTAATTAATTTAAACAAGAATTTTCTGAAATATAAATTTTAAAGACGAGAATAATAGAAAAAAATATAAATCAGAAAAGCTGATAAAATTTAGCTGAACAAGAAATATATGCAGAGTAATAACAGACATATTAGAAAGATTGATGTGATGGTATAAAAGACGATATTTAGCGACGAAGGCCATTCATGAATGAAAGAGAAATCATTAATGAATCACTAAAACAAAATAATAGTAATAAAAAAAGAACATAGTAAATGGAGTACAAATGAATTATTACTCGCTTTCATGTTCTACATAAGGACAGAAGATATTGTTGTCATAAATTATATAAGGCTTTAAAAATAAATTTATTATTTTTTTATACTGTAATTCAATAAATTTAATAACTTAATACTTACTATGAAAAAACGAATAGTAAAATATAAAATTTATTTTTTACAGTATATATATATATATATATATAGAGAGAGAGAGAGAGAGAGAGGAAGAGAGAGAACCAAAATTTTTAAAAATTATATAAAAAAATTAATACGAACTGAGCTGGGAACAGGAGTTTAACGAAATAGGATAGTATCAAATCGATTGTAGATTATAAAGCAAAGAAAGGTAAGGCAAGGCAAGGTCAATTCCCTAGATTAAATAATCAAATATCCCTCGCTTTCCTTTCGTTAATCCTACTACTGTAGGTACACCAGACCTTCCGATTTTGATTGTGGTGGTAGCGGAAAAAACGGTGTGTGCATGAATGCATGCATGCCATAGTCAGTTTACTACTACTTTTATTATTATATCTATTATTATAATTTTGTTCTTACTACTGTATAGTCATTACAATCGCTCTTTCTACTTGTCATTTCATGACACAATTTTATTTTTGCATCTGAATTTATTTTAACGATTCCAATTTATAAATAGTTATTTTTATTTTTACTTCTATATTTTTTTTAAATATGTAAGATTTTTAAATAATGGAATATTAAAAATAAACCACGTCTAATACTCCATTATATAAAACTGGTATTTAATTATCGCTACCGGTAGGGTCGACTCAGTAATTGTTTATTAAAAAAGAATTTTAATGGAAATCTAATATTAAATCGGATCATTTCACACGTTAATTGCTGTTAAAATTTCACTGGTTAAAAAAAAACCATTTATCCCACGTCCATCAAATAAGATTTTTTTTTCTATAAATTATGATTTTTTCGTTAACTTCAGGAAGTGAATTCTTACTATGTTTAATAGTATACGTATTTGATTAAGATATTTTATTTTAGTACCGGTCTCCACTATACTTACAACTGTACCTTATGACTCAACAATGCAGAGATTGAAGAATATGTGTTTAATATACACTCTGGTAATATAATATACTGTGTTCTTTACAATCTCTTTAACAAGTGAACAATAACTAATTTTTATTCGTTTTTGCCTAGCATAACTAAGGCTTGTTTATTGGTTACCCAGCTAATTATTTTTATCTAATTTAGTTTACGTTCAAATTAAGAGAGTTCTCTAAGTCGAACTTCTAATATTTGCATAGCTTGCAGGCTGTCGCTATTTATCTTTTAATTTTTCGTTATCTGTATATTACTCCCTGTTTTTTTCTTCCTTTCTTGTGATTATTCTTTGGAATTTGTTTTTTTTCTGATTCATTTATAAATGCCACTGGAGCCCCCTTTAGCCTCCAAAGAGGAGTCCAATAAACAGTCAGAGAAGATTGTCCGAACGGACAACCTTCTCTCCAACTTTGTGCAATATCTCTCCCGAGACAGTGTACACACTTCTAGACAAAGTAAAGAGATAAGAAGGGTCAGTTCTCGCCACTCCTCGGGAGGAAGCGGAAGGGAAGAAAAATGTGTTCTATGTACCCTCCGGATAGAGTCTGCTATCAAATCGGATTGATAGCAGGCTTTGAATCAGAGTTGTGCAACAGCAGTTCTCCTTTTTTGGCAGGAGATTCGTCAATTTCTACTGGGTACAGACCTATGACAGAAATAGTACGTAAAGAGCGGAGATGGATTGAGACAGAGAAGGTGGGTGCAGAAAGACATTCGAGCTCACGACGCTTACTGGATATGGTTTCTTCTTGAAATCATATCCAGTGGATGAGATATCCAGGGTAACCACGCCTTGAGTGAGATCGAAATGGAGAGCAACTTCAGTGAGGAAGTTAGACGGACTAACAAGCGGCAGACCTCGAACTCGCCTCCGCTGTCGGGACCCAAGAGGAGACAACGGCCGACCACTGAAGGCTCTGTGGACTATGAGACAAACAGTGGGACATCTAGGTCATCAGTAGTCATCTAGGAGGGCGGATAAGTCACGTGTGGCCCCCCGCAACAAGAGACGCTCGCCATTGAAAAGCGTTACTATTCTGTCTTCCCTTCGAAAGTTGTTTGTGGAAATAGACAACCTGAATGAGTTTGTAAGAAACTGCCCGAATTCAAAACGAGAAATAAAGGTCACATTGGATCGGGTAACTGCCTTAGTAGACCAATAAGGTGTGTCACTTGGTCTGATCTGCTGAAAGGAAACCTGACAGAGGGAGAAATTACTAAGCCCCAACTGGTTGAGCGGCCACACAAACGTCGCCTGGAGAGGTAGTTCTTACCGTCATATTTTCAAAGGACCTGTCGAATGAGGAATTGGTTTCAGTTGCGAGTAGGAACTGGTCGGCACAGCGATGTCAAAGCTGAAACGCACTTCAGAGGACTTGGTCAGGGAAGAGGAAACGTGTCAGTTTCTGGATCTAGCCGTGATTAATACTCATATTAGGCAAGTTATTTACTTTGATGCAGCAACTGAAGACCTGATGGAGGATAGCTCCAGGTTTGTAGGACGGACTGGAACAAACTTGTCATGTAAGAGTTATACAGTGTTTTACAATTCGAACGAAGGTGAAGAAGCGTCACTTCGAGCTGTTTTACGAGCCTTGCGAGGTATGCCGCCAGAAGTTACATTTCCGGTGTTTGTCCTTTATCAGGATAAGATCAAGCGAGGGATAGAGCGTTTAGAACTCTATCTCTTTGGTCAGACAGTTGATATTGTCCGAGTAATGGACCGCCGGCCGTCACTAGTAAACTGTCCATGCTTCCCCTGCTCCGCGACGCTCTACTCCAGCAGAGATCGAAAGTGGAACGGTGCTGGTGAGAGCTGATGGCCGTTTGTACGCTGATAGTTAAACATTCCGTGGCGGACCAAGAAGTAGGAGAAATCCTATCAGTCAGGCTGGGGGGGTAGTGGGGAACTCCGTATAAGAGTATGAGAAGCGGAAAAGGCGGCAGCGTTGAAGACGACGATTAGGGAGAGAACTACTGATCTGAAAGTGGATCTACAATTGAACGATAATCGTCGAGCTGTTGTCCACATCCACGATAACGAAGAGGATTTGACTAAAGTAGAGGTTGCAGCGGAGGTCAAGCAAGTGGTTGGACAGGAATCCGACTTTCGCATTTCCTCTCTGAGGCCAGCTTTTGGAAAAACCCAAAATGCTAGCGTGATAACAACTTTTGGAGCAGCTCGACGACTATAGCGAAGAGGGTGCGCTTCGGGTGGGTCCACTGTAGGGCTTGAGTTCGGGACCCCGAGAACAGATGCTATTGGTGTTGGAGTCTAGGGTATATGTCGTCGGATTGTAAGTGCCCTGACCGAATCAATATGTTTCAATTGCGTCCAAGAAGGTCACCAAAGGGCGCAGTGTTCGAGTCCACAGAAGTGTGCAATATGTGGTGAGGAGGGCCACAAGCTTGACGAGTGTGCGACAAGTCGATGAAGTTCTTACAACTGAATACTGGAAGGAGCAGGCGCTCTCTGGATGTTTTTTAGGAGGTAGCCCTTTGACACTCAACGGATATAATACTTCCATCTGAACCACCTGAAACAGTTACTGCAAGCTAGGTTTGGGTAATGGATAGTCGGTCAGACGCTGCGATAGGATTTATTAAAGCCGGAGTGCCGATAGTGGACAATGGGTACGGGAGAGGTTTCGTGTGGGCAAATATCGATGTAATGACAATTTTCTCGTGTTACTGCTAGCCTAATGTTAACATCGATGAATATCTGCAGTTTTTGGATGATCTTTTTGTAGAACTTCAGCAGCATCAGAACGAGGTTCTTGTGGTTGCAGCGGACTGTAATGGCAAAGCAGTGGATTTTGCAGGTCAGATCACTGACCTTCGCGGTATGTACTTACGTGACCGGACGGCAGCCATGGGGCTATTGTGTCTCAATGAGCAATTGGCAACTTTTATAAGAAGAGCTTCGATGTACGCTCTTGACCTCACATTCATCTCGGGGGAGAGAGTGAATCGCTTCCCACACTGGTTTGTACTCGAGGAAGATTCACTGTGGGACCATCTTGTTATTGAGTTTTCATCTTCTTTCTCAGCCGGAGTCCAGCAGATAGAAAAGAGGATTGTTTCTAAAAGAGGTTCTAAATACGGTTCGGGGGACAGGACTGATACAGGGACGTCTCACCGATTCCTTAACTCCCGAAGACCTTGTCTCGATTATAAAAGAAACATGTGGATCAGCTGGAGTGTTTGTTCAATGTAGCCCCCACAGACATGCTTACTGGTGGAATTCGGATATTGCCAGCCTCCGACGGGACTCTTGGGCGGCCAGGCGCCCAAGAGTCCCGCTGATAAGAGTTATCAGCGGATGTCAAGGAGAGGTTCGCCGGACGCACGGACTCAAGCTCGACATGACTTCCTGGCACTTAGGACTGCATACAAAGCCGCAAGTAGAACAAGGAAACCGGGTGCTGGAGGGAACTTTATGTTAGTCTAAACAAGGATCCCTGGGGCAAGGATTTCGGATCGTCAATGGCAAATATGGAAGGCGGGTTCCAGTTCTGACGGATCATCAAGCCACAACAACTGTAAACAGGTTGTTCCCGAGAGAGGACGATCTAGTACGAGAGGAAATCGCTCTCTACGCTCAAAAATTGTTCCGGATAAAGGAACTGATGTCGGCTGCAGTAAATTGAAACCCCGTACCAGTCCAGGCCCGGACGCGATTCCCACAGAGGTGGTTCGCATTGCAGTGCAGAAGGCTCCTGTGGAGATACTCGGAGTGCTAAATAGCTTACTTTTGAATGATCACATTCCCACAGATGGAAAGACTCCCGGTTGGTTCTTTTACGTAAGCAACGGAGGCCTACCGATTACCGGCCTATGTACATTAATAATTCTCTACGTAAATTGCTTGAGAAATTGATTGATTGAGAAATTGGCTGAGGAACGAGATCGACTCTAACAGAGGTTTTTCCGACTACCAATTTGGCTTCCGGAAGGGACCGTCGGCTTCTGACGCAGTACAGCGGGTATCTCATCTAGTCACTGAAACAGCAAAGGGGACTTAGCGTACCAGACGCATCCCCGTGGTTGTATTACTAGACATTAAAAATGTCTTAAATATGCCTTTAACTCAGTGAAATTGGGAACGGTGTTTTATGCTCTGCGGATAAAGAGAATCAGTATAGAAATGAGAAGGCTTATCCAGCGTTATCTGAGAATAGAAGGCTATTGTATGATGGGAAAGATAGTCAGTTAATGTTCACGGTTACATGCGGTGTCCCACAGGAATCAGTCATCAGTCCTGTTCTCAAGAACTTACTTTTCGACGGCGCACTTCGTTTGCAGTACCCAGTGGGTATTGCAACGATTGCGTTTACGGATGATCTGGATTTTGTAATCTTAGCGCCGGACGTGGAGGGGGTACTATCATGGGTAACGAAGCGATTCGGAGGTTCAACCAGGTTAGCACCAAGTTGGCAAATCAGGGTTTATCCCTCGCTGCGGAGAAAACATAATTTATCTGTATGGCCGGAAGACGTCACTTGCCTCCTCTATATATTCGCATACGAGACAGGCAGATATCCCTAGACGTTGACAAATACCTGGGAGTTTGGTTAGATAGACGTCGTTTATTTTCAGTTTATGTTCGGGATAGGGCGAACAAAGCAAGTGTGGTAATTAAAGCACTCGGTAGACTTCTCGGGAATGTGTCTGGGCAGCGGGCTTCTAAGCGAAAATTGCATAGCGGCCAATTCTACGATGTTGTACGGTGTTTCGGCATGGCCAAAGGCGTTGGAGGTTGAACAGAACCGGTGGTTGTTGGAAGGCGTTCAGAGTCGGCTACCATTGAGGGTCATTTCAACGTATTCTTTGGTATTGATGGAGGTAGCTCTGGCAATAGCGGGCATTCTATCGATGCAACAACTGGCGAGGCATCGGATCGAAATCACTCAGGGGTTGGACAAGAGCATGATGAACAGGTACTCAGTTGTTCACTTAGTGGCAGAACCGTTGGGACCTCTTCTCGACGAGCCGTTGGACTCACCGGCTGATCCGGCAGGTCGAGCCATGGAGAGACCAACCTTTGAAGCCACCTTTGAAGACATACTGGTTAACCCAGTTTCTAACTAGCATGGCATGCCAGAAGGAGGGCGGAGGATCCCACCTGACTATATTGCGGTGAACTAGACACCCCGGAACACGTCGTGTTCACCTGTCGTACGTGGGAAGTCACCCGCCGAGACTTTGAGAGAGTCACCTGTACCTTGACGGTGGATAATATTGTTGGCCGAATGCTATCTGCGGGTGGAAGGATTCCGGGCAGTGGCAAACTACATCGCATTTGTTTTTCACCGAGAGGATGGTGCGATGAGGTGCCTTCTCCGAAGCTGCGGTTCGCCGGTGCTTACACCGGTGGGCGTTAGTGATGAGGCACGGGGACTCCCACGCTTCCCTCGGCCTGCCAGTGAGCTTGATCCTCGTCCGGAAGGGAATGCCTTTTACTGAGATTTCAAAAGACCCGAGTCCCAATGTGGTCTCCTATGTGGGAGAGCTACATTAGAGGCAAAGGCATAAAGACCTAGCCCCGGCCTCTGGGGTGGGGTCTAGGGTTAACTTTGTTGGCCCTGATCCCCCGCTACGAGGGTTTGAGGCAGGCAGAAGAAAAGATCCGAACCGGTGGGCTAACCTGTCGTGCCTAATGCATTGCCGGTGGGCGGAGAGTCGACTTCATCTCCGAGCTGTGTAATGCTTTAATGTGGGTCCGGCCCGGGGGTGAAGAGTAAGAAAAAAACAACTAAAGTACATAGATCAGCGTTAAGTCTTGACGAGTGCGGTTGGTTCTGTTGAGCTCCATGTTTTTTGAGGTTACCTTGTTATTTTTCTGTTGTGTTTATGTTTACTGTTTTCTAGTTATATTTCGTTAAGTGTTCTTGTTTTGTTGTGTTTTTTATTCGATCTGAAGTTTTGTGTTCGTTTATTTTTGTTTTATTTTTTATCTATGTTTTAGTGCCCTTTATAGCGGTTGCGTAGCAACCGGACTTTGTTTACATTGACTTAGACTTTTTTATTCTATCTGTTTTAATATTATTTTAGTTGTGTATAATTATTATTTGATTAAGTAAGCCTAAGCTTACTATGTCTAGGAAACCCGAGGCTAGGCCTCCTATGCTGGTGAAGGATGGCCTGCCGAAGGAAGTTGAGGGAACCTCACGTAAAGCGCAAATAGAAGTAATTGAGGATTTATACAGGCGAATTACTGCTGGTAAGGGTTAGCGTTGGACTCACTCTGATGACAGTGTTGGTGAGATGATGATGAGGGCAAAGTTCTGGTGTCCCCACCACCAGAACGAAAAAGCCAGATAGTAAAGACCAAGGTTCTGGTGGGGGATCCCTTTGTTGGGGATTAGGGAGTTCCTCATCTGAGATATGGCACCGGAAGATCATAGTCCTGGTGGGATTCCTCTTGGAGTTCCCCAATGTAAGACCGTAGTCTCGAGATGGTGACCCGTTTTTATGGGTCCCCTTATTAGAGGCGCGGCACAAAACACCGAGTTCCAGTTGTCAGAGTGGGGGTCTTGGAACGGCAAAGCCAGGTCCAGGACTGCTGCCCAAGCAGTTTGAGGTGGTGGCGCCTCCTGGAGCTGTGCTTATTCTTAAATGTGGGTCCGGCTCTGGGAGGCAGGGCAAAAGAAAAACGACAAAAATGTCAGGAAGTATGTTAAATTAAGGATGCAAGATTTGAGCACAAAAATGGAAAAAAAAATTGTGTTTTAAATTAAAGCAAGTAATAAAACATATTCAAAATTTTAATTAAAATCCATTTTATTGAAAAGTTCAGATTAAAATGACTGCTTTTAAAATTTTGAAACAATATATTATGTATACTCAATTTAATGTTTCATAAAGGTTATCCTACCATGGGATTTGATAACTTTGTGGTTGTGCCGATATGATCTTGTTTAGTCATAAATTGTTAATAAACCATTAAAAACTGTTTTACGTAGGTGTTCTTGATTGAAATTATTCATTTAGATATAATTATGAATTTTCCATTTTATGTTTTTGTTTGAATGATTAAATACAATATTAACAATACTGTAACTACTAAATTATTTTGCATTTAATAAATTCTATGACAAATATATTTAATTTCATATCATTCATGACGAAAATGGAAATAGATTTTCAACTTTCACGTCTATTGAAATAAAATAAATGTTTTAATCCTTTTTATATCTTTTAATTATAATAGGTACATCCTATTTTAATACATAAATAATTTTTATAATAAAAATAATTAAGTTTACTTTATTTTAGATTTTTTTTTCTATTATTTTGTTCATTCTATGGTGTTAATTACAAATTTATTCTTTGATTCAGCAAAAAAAAAATGTATTATATAAAAAATATGAAAAAACTTTTTACAGGAAAACCATCTCAATCATCTTGTGACCTTCCTCAGTTATTGGTGGAGAAATTTTAACACCAAGATTAGAGAGTATTAATGCTGGATATTAATTTATTTTAATTGGTAAACACAAACATATCAATAATTTAATTACAAAATGTGTGTAATTTAAATTCTATGTATTCATTTAGCATATCATTGCTGTAAACACTTAAATATTCTGCATTTAATCTCTTGATCTTAAAATAATACTTTTACAATCCAAAAAAATTAAAACAAAATCAAATTACTTGAAATAACGAAAGAACAATAACTAAAAGAGAATGAAGTGAATTAATGAGTTGATGCGTAAAATTCAGTTGATGCAGCTCAAACTCAAATCAGCTAAAGTCACCAAGGTCCAACATGTAGAGTCGTTTAGGTCTTCAAACATCTTCACTATTGTCTACCAAGTAAATATCATAATAGTTCACGTGGTTGTTTAATCAAAATTTATATTTTGTACCGGAATCGCTAAATTTCTTCTCACACATTCGCGGATTTCTGTATCTTATGAACTAAGGCGCCTCTGAGATGCTCCTCAGTAATTTGGTTTTTGAATCGTTATATTGTCTTGACGTTGCTGCTGCTTTACCCCAAATTTGAATCCGTAGGACCAAATCAGTCTTAGAATAGTCGGGTACAACAACTGCTTGTTACAGGACAATACACTTAATGAAAAGACAAAATTAAAATTAGACACAACTTTTCGACCACATTCTTAACATCTACCTGTAGTTTAACTGACAAAGTCACTGTGGTCAATGTATTATGACTGGCCAGTAAGAAGACTAATATATTTTGAAGTACGTCAATTAAAAGATTTTTAGAATTCAGCTGTTTGATTCAAAAATAATTTGATTAAATTTATAAGTGATAAAATATTTTTCCATTAATGTAATGTATTTATTTTCTTTTTTTTTCTTAAATTTGAGACAAATATAATTTATTTAAAAATATCTGATATTAAATCGAAAAGTATTAACAGGAAAAAGAAAAATAAACTATTAAAAAGAAAATAAGAAGCTAAAATAAGAAAAAAATACAAGATCATTGACATCGCTGAAGGAATGCGGGTTTCTCTTTTTTTTTTAAAAAAGTTATTTCGGTTTATTTGTAAAAAGAAAATATGGCTTTAAAGTACAAGGTGAAGTACATTTATTCTGAAAGCAATTTTAAATCCAATTTTTTTTTTTTCTAAAACGAAGTGTATCAAAAATAATTATTTAAATTTTTTTTTTAAAGTTACACGATTTTTTTACACATCCAGAATTGTGGATCTAAAGATATCAATAAAAAATAAAATAAAAAACTGTATAAATAAAACAATCTTGTTTCTTAAATTATATTAACAAGTTTTTCAGTAAACCGAAACCGAGTAGCGTATTTTAATTTTTAATTTTTTTTATTTGTTACGCTTCCAAGTTATTAAAAAAATAATAATAATCTAAAAGATAAGCTTTCCTTTGTTAACTGTGCAAATTCAATACCAGACAGATTTTTACAAATTTTTTAATTTTTTCTTTCTTTTAAGGACTCTATTTCTCAGCATACATCAAAACTCATAATTTTCCAACATTAAAATTTGTTAAAAAAAAGTTTTTCTGAATCATCCATCATGTTCATGTTTGACTGATGAACTTTTCTTTTAATTTTGATTCTGTGCTGATCTCAAACTTTCAGAATACCTCTTAATATCAATACATGTAAAACTGACTTCAATAATGATGAGCACCGTAATTACGGAATACGATATTTTTTTTGCTATCACAAAATTTTGCTCAAAAAATTTTCTCTTCGTCTATAATTTGTAGAAAACGTTTTTACTTCAGTTTATAAGTACAAGGAATACATTTGTAATTATTGAAAAATTTTCGTTTTCAGACTTTTGACCATCCCTGAAGCCATTTGACTAGTTTTGGCGTGACGTCTGTACGAAACTCAAAACGATTAACCGTAGAATGTTTAAATTTTGGATTTAAAACAGTTGTTCACCTTTTGATTGCAATCGGCTGAACCAAAAATGTCTAATAAAGCCCATAATCCAAAAAAAAAAAACAGATTTTGAACTTTTCCTTAATTGCAGTAATAAGCCCTCATTGACAACAATATTTTTTACTTATTTTCACTGGTTCCAGAGTAATAGCAAAATAAAATTTTAATTAATAAAATATTTGCTTCTTACGATGGTACATATCAGTTCGAATCAGACTTTATATAGTTTCTTTTTTTTTAACTTTGTTTTAAAATTTAAATATATTTTATTAATAAAATTATTAACCTCTGACTGTAAAAAAATGTCTACGATAAATAATAATTCAATAATAACAATAAAAGAAAAGAAAATATATCAGAACTTATTATTGAAATAAAAATTTTATGTACTTTTCATTTAAAAAAATGTGTATATATAATTTAATATGTGTACGGAAATCACGTGTTGACCACATCTCAGGTTTTTAACTTTTACAAAGGTTCAAGGTTTTATTTACAAATTTCTATTCTAATTCATTTTTACATTTATAATACAGTTTTCCTGCTGAAAAAAAAAAATTAAATGCTATATAAATTGTTTTAGAAATTTATTTTTTAACGGTTAGATCTATATCTAATATAAGAGATTTCTTTCCCGAATAAACTTCAGGGATTTTTGAGTCTGCTTTTTTTATTACAGTGAAGCCTTCCTTCAAAAGTTAGTATCAGAATTCTATGACTATCGGTATTTTATGTTCTCTTTTTTCTTAATCCCACGTTTTACTTTAAATGTAAATTACAGTAGTAAGTTAATGATTTTAAAAATCCAAATTCCAAGCATTTTTAATAAACAGGAAAAAAATTGTTGAAAATAAAAAGGTTTTTAATTATTTATAAGCCTAAATTTCTTAATTATTTTTCCTTTCATTATATAATATTTTTTTATACTGTAATTAATTAAGTGCATATTAAATATGTGTTATATATAATATGTTTAATATTTATTTCAATATTTAATACTACATTAATATTTACTATTTCATTTTTAATACATTTGTACTATATATTTGTTATTTGTACATATATTCGTATATTATAATGGTAATTTTTGTTTTTATTATAAAATGTATGATCTATGTATTTTTTATTTTTTTATTTTATATTACAACTTGTTATCTGTAATAAACAAGAAAACCTATATTTGTATTATTTATTATATTATTTGGATAATTCACATGTGTTAAAACTTACCTTTACGTAAACTTCGTTTTTTAATTAATTAAAGCTTGTAATAATTACATTTTAATTGAAATCTATTCAATGTAACTAGATAAATTAATTTCATATTTTTCCTTCTTTATTTACCCCAGAGCCGGATCAGCAACTAAGCATTAACACAGCTCCGGGAGGTGCCATTGCCTCAAACTACCTCGGTAGTTACACCTTTTTTTTTTTCTCCCCCCCTGGGTCGGACCTCCAATTAAGTATTGCTCAACCCGGGGAGGAGCTGCTCGCTTTGGTGGGATGCCCAGAGCAGCGGACACAAGGATAGTGACTAAGCTCTTTATTTATTTGATCATCGTTTGGGGTAAAAACTTTTTGTTTTGGAGTTTGTTAATCCCTTTTTTTTGTTGTTGGTTAACTCCATTCATTTAGTTTCATCAAACTACAAGTCTCCGTCGGTTTGTTGTAGCCACCTG